>BLSH010277172.1:114294-129629 GCA_018402905.1 Glandirana rugosa | reverse complement strand
ACCTGTTCACAGGATTTCACCTGTTTCCTGTCTACCCGGCTTGCTTTGACCTGTTGTCCGCTACCTGCATCAACCCCGGCTATCCACGACCATCCGTTTGTCTACTCCTCTGTACCTCCGCTGCCCGCCCGTTAACGAACCTTTGCCTGAACTTGACGATCCGCTTGCCTAACCCTTTCTGTACCTTTCTGCCTGCACGTTGCCAACCCTGCTTGTACGACCATTCTCCTGTTTGCACGACCTGCTGGAATCTCACTACAACATCTGTGACCATCCAGCCCTCGTGCCATCCCGCACTCTCGGGCCTCTGTCTACACTACCAGGGGTCCTTGAATCGGGTGCGCAAGAGCGGTTGTTCCCTGCACAAGACAGACTCCACCGTCAGGTACGTAACACTCTGTCAGTGGGCAAACATACAAAATCAGCAGGGGATCAAATACTTTTTTCCCCTCACTGTAAGTGATATATCCAAAGGGTTGTTGGGCAAAGTATGTCTTTATGCTGATGATACAAAGGTGTGTTATAGGGCTGAAATCCCAGGAGGTGTCTTTAACATGGAACATGATTTGGCATTGCTGGAAGATTGGTCAAAACAGTGGAAACTGCAGTTCAATGTTTCTAAATGTAAAATAATGCATCTAGGGAAAAAGAATCCCTTGACAGAATATAATATTGGGGGCACAGTGTTTGCCAGCACAGAGGAAAAAGATTTGGGGGTACTTATTTCAGAAGATTTCAGAAGGACCAAAACGTGTGACTAGGCAGTTGGAAAAGCAGTGGAAGGAAGGAGGTCCTGGTTTCCTATACAGATCTTTAGTGAGACCTCATTTAGAAAACTGTGACAAGTCCTGGAGACCTCGGTTACAAAAAGATGCTGATAAGACAAATAGTCCAAGGACGGGTAACAAAAATGGGGAAAAGTCTAGGGGATAGCACATATTGAGAGCGACTTCAAGAACTTAATATGTACAGTCTGGAGGAAAGAAGGGAAAGGGGAGACATGAAACCTTTAAATGCATCAAGGGGTGAATAAGGTTCAAGGGGGGCAAGATATACAATATGAAACCAAAATCAAGAACAAAGGGACATGATCTCAAACTAACTGGAGGAAAGTTCAAAACTTAGAATCTTAGAAAGTATTATTTTACTGAAAGAGTATTTGATGCTTGGAATAAGCTTCCAGCAAAGCTTGGGACAAATATAGATCTATACTAAAAAAAAAAAAAAGTTAACCAAAAAAACACATTTCACCCTCACCAACACACGTTTTTGAATAGGAAAGCCATTTCTGTACTCTATTTTTGGATGTATACACCTTAGGTTATTTTCTAGCATGGGGGTCTCTACATTCTTAGTTTTCTTAGTACTAAGACTGATGATCATTGGTATGAGCACAGGACTATGGCATGTGGGTTACTAATTCAGCTAAAGAATATCTTGGGGTGTTCTGACATGATGCTCTTGGGTATCATCAGCAAATGTAAACATACTTAAATGTCATAAATGGAGCACACTAGTAAAATATTAAAGCCCAACTTTACCCACCTCTGTCTGCACTCCCCACTGCAAGTCATATCTGCTCATTTAGGTCTAAGGGAGAGTAAATGCACTTTTAACCTGATCCTCTGTTTCCCCAGAAAACAGCAGTGGACTGACAGCAGCGGACTTTAGACCCTGTATTGTGCTTGATGACATCAGGAGCTTAGACCATTGGAGCATAGGAGAGACGATGCTGTGGGGACCAGGATAGCAGTGGAGTGGATGATCGTGTAAGGAAATCTACTTTGTCATGTCCCCTAGACCTACACAAGCAGTTAACCTATTGCATACAGAAACAGCCCCAATGCAAGGGAGGACTTTTATATTACCTTGAATTGGGATTTAACTCTGATCATATTGATGTTTGAACTGAATCTAAAATGTTTCGTTTTGTTTAATATAGAGTGGAGAAGAGTTAGATGAAGAGATAGGAAGAAGCTCTTCATTTCCTGTTATAGTGGTCACCAAGACAAAAACATTAATTTAAACACATTAATTAAGAGCCATAAAAGGTATAAGACCACTTTATGTGCACTAAATGCCTTTGATAATCCAGCTATAACCTGATAAAAGTAGTGGTGGCATCTTCACTGGGCTGCATGTAGCCTGAAGGTAGAGCAGAGCTGTGGGATCCTACTACATACAGGCTATCTGCAGAAGCCTATAGGGAGATGTACTGCATACAAGGTCAGTCACCCTGCACAGAGAGAGAGAGATGACCAGTAACTGGTCTTTAGTACAGGAACCTCCAGAACAGAGGAAAAGTACAGGGATGGTTTCATGCTGGAGTACTGCACAGATATGAATGAAAGAAACAAAGCACACCAAGTTTCAGGTAAGAATACACATGGTTCATGTATTAGACCTCATTCACACCGGAGCTTGGGGCTATGCAACATAACATTATAGCATATTTCCAAGACTGGGAGCCACAGGTGCAACACACAGCCTCCCAAAGAAATCAATGACTGTACGTGGCTGTATGTGAATATACACTGGTACTTGCACAAATATGCACATGGATGTAGGCTCCTAGATGTAGTCTGTCTGCTTCCAGTGTGGTACTTCTGTACACATGTGCATACTTATGCAATACCAGTGTACCCAAGTACAGACATGTACAACCATTGATTGCTATGATGGGTTATATGCAGCACCTGTGGCTCACGGGTAGAAAAATACTCCCAAATTTTAGGTTGCACGGCCCCCAGGCACCTGTATGCATGAGGGCTATAAAAATATTTGTTAAGTATTTAATATAAACGTGAAATCATAATCAGAAATAAGCCAATACTAATCCACAGTAGCACAAAATAACATAAACAATAAATGGATGAATCAAAAAACTCAATATTTGAACAAATAAGTCCTTTAAATACAAAATCCATATAAGTGTCACAAAATAAGTGCTATTTCTTGCTGAAGATGATGCACCATAAATCCACCACCAAAGTGAAGAGTGTGTATCTTGCTCCCTTCAGAGTAACACTCGCCAGACCTAATTGCCATTCATTCTCATGAGGGGCAATAGCACTTATTGCTGTTCAACTATATTTTGGAAAAAATCAGCTCAACCTCCAAATCTCTTATTCAATTCTCCTTTCAGCAAGTGAATGCTAAAGAAAGAGAAAAACAAAATGCCTCCAATAGTGTATTACCTCAGATTACAAACTTTTATTCAAAAGAAATGCACTCACATTTAAAAACATATACAAATCGCCTGTATCATAAACTAACACCAGGTAACACTCTCGTTGCAGTCTCACCACTTCCACCCTGGTCGGGAATGGTTCCCATTACTTCCTGCCTGATATCACCTAAGGTTGCCACCTAACCACACCCCAACGGGTTTCGTCATATCCCACTTCGTCACAGGGGGTGGTTACACAGCTCGGCATCTCAGCTTTCCTATCCTCTTCCTTTCCATTTGTCAAGTGTGGATTTCATCCTTAAGTGATAAATATCTGAGAAATGCAGAGGGAGCACTTCAAGAAATCAGTAGAGTTGGAAAGGGGAAGATTTCTCTCATGGCCTATCCCAATGAGAGTGTTCAATAGCACAGGAAATGAGGAGAAATCTCTTCAAGAAATGCACAGTTAATAAATAAAATCATTAGAGTGGGGGTTAGAGGCTCTTTCAGATGCTTATTTCTGTCTGTGCCCTTGTTGGGAAGATTTCTTTCATGGTCTATCCCAATAAGATTGTTCATTAGGACAGAAAATGAGGAAAAATTTCCTTGACGGAGACACAAACAACAATAAAAACCCAACAGAAGTCCGGACCCTTTCCCACGTTATCGGCAGCTAGAAAAAAAGTTTACACTTCACACCTGTCATACTTCAGTCCACCAAACAATACAAGAATGAGGATGTTCTCGGGACAGGTTAAATATATGTATCAAAGGGCATTTCTAGTTTTTTTATTTAAAGATTTTGTGCAATATAACAACCTACAAACTCTGGAAGATAAAAGGCAGAATATGTGGTGGGAAGTTGTTTGTCTAAATTACCACTTTTCTTCTGTGGAAACACACTTTAGTTTGTTTTTGTTTTTTTTTACAAAAGCTTTTAATATAACTTAAGAAATGTATTTTTATGAAAAAGGGCGGCACTTCTATTAAATGATTTTGATACACTTTTTAAGCACTTTTCCCTTTTATTGTTGGATGACTTGAGCTGGTCATAGACATGAAATGGCATTCACAAAGTTCTGCAGTTTTTCATTAAAATACATGACCCGGTCACTATTGTCCCCCTGACAAGCTGGAACTGACACCATTCTCCAGCACCTCCCCCTGCATGGAAATAAAACAATCCAAACTAAATGAGCTGAGCCACTCTTGTGTTTAAGAACCCCATGGGAAACCCAGGTGCCAGAGTTGGTTGTATAATCTATGTGCACACAACCACACTTCTATGTAATAATAATAACAATAATAATAAACTTGATTTTATATAGCACCTTTAAAGGTAGCTTTTCAAAGCACTTTAGAAGGAAAACACAAGAAATACACAGGATAACATAACATAAGGGATAAAGGGGCAATTAAGTGAAAGCTTGTCTAAAGAAAAATGTTTTTAGTTTTGATTTGAATGAGTTTAGAGAAGAGGACTCTCTGACATTCTTAGGAAGTGAATTCCACAGTTGTATGTACATGGGCTCATATTAGATGTTTGCTTAATCTATCCAAATGCCTGATAATGGTCAAATATTAAGAAACCATACCACTACCTACAGTTCTTTGCACCAACAGCCTCATAAGCATGCAAACATATCTTCTATGGTGAGGATGTCTAATATTCCTGGAGCACTTCCAGTTTATTTGTTATCTACAGGGAACAATAGATTTTAATAGGAAAATATCAAATCACTTTTTCTTCCAGTTAAAGTCTGTGAATGGCCCTGGTACTGGAGAATTTTATATCATCTAGTGCCTTTGTTTATTTAAAGTCCAGTTCACCCAAGATTGATATTTTGATTTTGGATGGGTTCTGCTGTGTTGTATCACTTGATTTCTTCTTTTATCCTTGAATGACTGCAGGTAAATCTCCCAACCAAGACAATTACCTTTTATGCAGTGGTATTCCTAACTTGTTGCTGGAATCCACTGAACCTTATTCACATTAGTAGGAAGCCTCTGAACCTGAAATTTTACTCACTAGATTTGGCCATAAACTTGGCAGCTGATTTGGAAAAGCCTTAGGCTGGCGATACATTATACAATTTTCTTATTCGATTTCCTTTATATTTACCTTCAACCATGTAGTGCAGGGGACTGCCTGATTGCATACAAATTGAAAGTGTTTAGGTTTGACCTCATATTATATGGTTTTGGTATATCCAAATGAATATTGTACAAGAGAATGGTATTATGGCCAGACTTAGACTTGGCCAATTATAATACCATTTAAAGTGAACTTACCATCGGATATATTTTCCAAGTTAAGTACATGCTAAATATTGTGTAAATGTAACGCTTACATCTATATATTAGCTCTAACAGAGATCACAATACTTTCCCTGACAATTTATCTGTTTTTTTTTTCTTTTTAAAGGAGCAAAGGCATCTTTGTTCAGGCATCATTCAGGATTATTATATACAGTATATTCTGGTTTGAGATCCCGGCTCTAAGATTACATAGTCGTGTAAATCCTGATACCTGTACTCCTTGGTTGTGTTCACAAATTTCTGACACATATGGCCCCTACTGCAGTCTTTTACCTTGTGTATTGCTACACAGTTACAGTTTTGCAAGTTGATCACTGGGGAAGACTGAGGAAATGCTCATCCTGTTCGCAGCAGATTGATTACATCATCTCAGTTTAGGCAAAGTCACTTGCTTGGAACTCAAGAATACTTTATAATCATAAAAGGAGCAGTTTTACAAAAAGTATACCATTGCTGTATATTGGGAAATGCCAGGAATTTAATAATTAAATTACAAACTTATTCCATTCTTAAAAGCTGTCCTCTTTTAATCTCAGTAGTTCCTACCATTTAGCCTTTTACTGAAATTCTGCTCATTGCTGGCTGTTGTTTTATTATTTGATCTATAATATTTGTTTTAATATACCTTTAAAAAACTGTGAAAACTAAAAAGTGATTTAACCAATTAGTAGCTCAATTAGGGGGTTTGTTTTCTAACAATCTCATTTTATTGTGTAAAACATTCCATGCCATCAATACAATTTTAAAAGATTGGTTTTCAAAAGCTGAAAAATAATGTGAAAGTTAACTACATTTCTTTTTTTTTTTGTCTGTCCCATCTAACTCCAGAAATAGCATAACAACCACGAAAGCCATAACAATATCTAAAGACCTGGTATTTCTGTTAAAGACGCACTTGAAACCTGAAGAGCATTTGCGGAATGGAAGAGTCAATTAACACCATTTGGGGAATTTTTAATTGCTCTATAAAGTATAGAGTAAATAATTAGCCCCAGCTCATCTGATCCCTTGAATTTCACTTGACAGCTGTAATTTATGACTGGCAAAGTGTTTCCTATACCTCTTTATTCAGCATCTCAACTTATTGCAGTAATTGCTTAACAATAATCTTATCTTCTAATGAGTTTAGGAGTGAATGACTCATTATGTCATTTAACTGTTAATTACTAATAATTGTATTTTAAACAGCTTTAATGGTAACCAAAAGTCTACTCTCCAAAGTACAAAAACATTACAAAAACAAGAACATTACCATAAAAATGTAGTAATATTTCTGAAATTAAATGTGTTCCTTCTTTAAAAGAGAAAACTGCAATGATTAGAAATTGCAAATTGTATTTTTTTTAATTGAAGCAGCTTAAAATGAATCTATATTGTTTAGTCAATTTTATTTTAATGAGTATATATACTATTTTATGAATGAATTCAATAGAAAAATACATCATGATACAGATTCTACAGACCCAAATCAAGAGCACGGCAGAAGCTTTTTATCTATCAGACTATCTCTCCCTAATAGCCTGTACAGAATAAAATAGCTGTGTGTGCTTTAATCTTTAGCTATCCAGCTCTGTAAACAGTTTTTCTTTTCTAGAGTATGTACCATCAAAATTGAAAATCTGTAAAATAAAATAATCTAAACAGTTATTACTTTGTATCACTTGACCCTCCCTCTTAGATTGTAAGTTCTAACGAGCAGTGCGCTCTGAGTCGTCCTGTATTTAATTGTAATGTAACTGTACTGTCTGCCCTAACATTGTAAAGCTCTGTGCCCTGTTGGCGCTATATAAATCCTGTATAATAATAATAACCATAAAACCATAAAAAGTGCAGTGCCTGCACTTCTATCATTTCTTTAAAGGCTTAGTCAACCCCTTGTCACCTTTAAGACTATGTTTTAGGTTACACTCTCATTTAGGCTCTAATATAAAACATGGTTGCATTCTCCAATCCCCATTCTCAACACCACCACACCACCACCACTTACCTGAATCGCAGAGTACTTATACCAAAGAGGTAAGTAGGATAGTAAAGGGAAAAAATGGCATATAGAAGATTCAAGGAAACAGGAGGTGCAAACACATTATCAGTGCTGCAAAAGCACAGAAAGAGGAGGAAATTGCTAAGTCTATTAAGGAAGGAGATAAAATCTTTTTTAGGTACATTAGTGATAGAAGGAAAAAATACAATGGGATCACTAAAATGAAAACTGGGCACAACACATATGTTGAGGGAGACCAGGATGTAGCAAACCATTTAAATAATTACTTCTGTTCAGTCTTCTCAGAAACAGACTGCACTAATGATAACAAGTTAGGGAATCATATTGGTTCTAGTAATGATGGTTCATTTCTAGGATTTCTGGATACAGTATAGCTGAGGAACTGGCTCGGTTAAAGCGAAATAAAGCAATGGGCCCTGATGGTATTCATCCCAGAGTTCTAAGAAAACTTTGCGATATAGTTGTTGGACCATTAACAAATCTTTTAAATAAATCTCTTCTAACAGGAGAAGTTCCCCAAGATTGGCGGATAGCTAATATTGTACCTATCCACAAGAAGGGCAGCAAGGTAGAAGCTGGCAATTACAGGCCAGTGAGTTTAACATCAATTGTAGTCAAGGTAATGGAATCACTTCTGAAAAGAAGGATCATTGATCACCTAAAAATACACAGCTTGCTGGACCCAAAGCAGCATGGATTTACTAAGGGCAGATTGTGCCAGACAAATCTGATTGAATTCTTTGACTATATTACCAGTGTTTTGGACCAGGGTGGTGCTTTGGACATAGCGTATTTTGATTTCAGCAAGGCATTTGATACAGTTCCACATAATGATCTAATACAAAAGTTGTACAAGCTAGGAGTTAACCCTTGGGTGGTTCAGTGGATATGCAGTTGGCTAAAGGATAGATCCCAGAGTGTGGTTGTAAATGGGGTTCACTCAGAACAGAGACCAGTAAATAGTGGGATACCACAAAGCTCTGTACTGGGTCCTGTTTTATTTAACCTATATGTAAGTGATATAACTAAAGGTTTGTTGGGCAATGTATGTCTCTTTGCTGATGATACAAATGTGTGTAATACGGTTGATATCCATGGAGGTGTCTGTAACATGGAACATGATTTGGTATTGCTGGAAGATTGGTCAAAGCAGTGGAGACTGCAGTTCAATATTTCTAAATGTAAAATAATGCATCTAGGGAAAAATAATCCCCTTAGAGAGTACAGCATTGGGTGTACAGTGTTAGCCAGCACTACAGAAGAAAAAGATTTGGGGGTGCTTATTTCAGATGATTGCAAAATGAGCAAACAGTGTGACCAGGCAGTGGGAAAAGAAAATAGAATTCTGGGATGTATCATTAGAGGGATCACCAGCAGGAGGAAGGAGGTTCTGATTCCTCTATATAGATCTTTAGTGAGACCTCACTTAGAATACTGTGTCCAGTTCTGGAGACCTCACTTACAAAAAGATATTGATAAGATAGAACGAGTTCAGAGACGGGTAACAAAAATGGTGAAAGGTCTGGGAGATAAAACATATCAAGAGCGACTTCAGGAACTTAATATGTACAGTCTGGAGGAAAGAAGGCAGAGGGGAGACATGATTGAAACCTTTAAATACATCAAGGGGGTGAATAAGGTTCAGGAAGGCAGTCTTTTCAATATGAAACCAAAATCAAGAACAGGACATGACCTCAAACTAACTGGAGGGAAGTTTAAAACTTTGATGATTGGAATAAACTACCAACAGAGGTTGTGAGACAGTCAACGGTAAATGGCTTCAAACATGCTTGAGATAAACATAAATCTATAGTCAGACAATAAGGTTAATGTAAAAAAATAAATAAATAAATAAAAAAAAATAAAAAGGGGCAGACTCGATGGACTACTCAGTCTTTTTCTGCCGTCACTTTTCTCTGTTTCTATGTTTCTATACTTCTCCCAGTAGCCTTCTGCTTTGGTTGAATTTGGCTTTGTACTTTCATATCTAGTGCCTACCCTGCTCCCCTTACCTAAATAACCCATTACAGATTCATACTTACCTGAATCTTGCAGTTGCAGTCTACCATAATATGGACACCCCTTGACCGAAATCTTCTTTCCCCTGATCATGACTGCACAAGTGATCCCTTATAGACTTCTTTGGGACCATCTCCCAAGCATCTCCAGGTGGCCTCATAGAAGTCTGTGCAGACATCACCTGGCATCAAGAAGATTCCATTGGTGGGATTTCAACATTGCAGCAGGACATGGCTGTAGGTTCAGAAATTATATTGGATGGCTTACAGGCTGATGTGATGCTTGGCAAGCTGTGAAGCTGGATGCTGCCCATTAAAGCAAACCGGTCTTGAGCAAAACATTGTGTCTGCTATTACTGACCTGTCCTGAAAATGCTAGTTGCCTAGCTGTCATGCTGACCCTGGTACTTCAATACAGTCAATGAGTCAAAACAATATGCAGATATAAACATCGGAATGTCCTCCAATTTTGTTGATATGCTTACTTATCTATTCTGGTTTATTGACTCAGAAACTAAAGTCTGTGGCTAATCTTAACTGTCAATTAGACAGCATTTCCAGAAGAAAGTCACCAATGGTAACCTCCATATTTTTCTCTTATGACCAGTTTACGTTAAAGCATACATCCCTGTTATACTGTTAAGCATGTTTTTACAAAATGGCGGAGGTAGGATTGGTGGCTATTAATATTTAAAGTGCACTTATCCTTTAAAAAGGAGTTTGTAATGACCGGGAGCCGTGTAAAGATTTTGTTACCAGACCCAGTTATATATCGTTACACCCTAGCATGCCTATAGGAGCTTACATCAAATTTAATGTAACATTTAGCACTAAGCCTTCTTCTTCAGCCACTATCCATATCATGCATTCATGTAACTTTAGATGTATTCACATAATATTCAATTAAACGGCAAATTGACCCTAGGTGCTGTTAGGCAATAGATCCATCTCTTCCAATAAAATTCTACAATTTCACAGGGTTAATTCATGGCTTCACGAGATCACAGAAAAAGATGAAGATGTTACCTTTGAACACCATTTCGCATCAAGCTCTTGCTTTTCACATAAGTAATTGCCTTTTATTCACAGCTATTTTGCAAAACACAGACAGGCAGTTGGTTTTATTAAGCGAATATCAGGCAGGTTACACAATCTGCGCCTGGTGAGTGAGATTTATGGAAGTTCTAATAAATATTTATAGGCTTTCCTTTGCAAAGAGCATCTGCCTTAGGACTTATTGTTGTTCTTTAAAGCCTCTTTGCCACCATGAAATGCAGCAAGTACATCTAATTTAATTACTGTTATTTGTGAATGCACGACCTGCACTGCACCAGTCAGCATTAATGGACAAAGAGCGCCTCTCATTCCTCCAGGCACTGCCTTAGGCCAGACTGTTTTTTCTTTTTTGCTTGACTATGTGTTCTGTCCTCTAACAAATTAAATTTGTCCCATCGAAACCAAGACAATTTAGCACCAATGAGCCCCAATTGGACAGGGACTGTGTGATTAATGTGAGTCGTAATAGATTTGACACCAGGAGAGGAAAAAAAAATCGAATTCAGCTGCTCCGCTACATCAGGTGCTGAATGTTATTTTTTTCCTTTTTACTATGTTTTTTTTTCTATTCTGCCTCAAAGAAAAGGAGATTGATGACTTTTACGTGTTTTATTAGTTCCCTATCTAATTTGTTTCCTATTTTTTCACTCTGCTGTTGTTTGGTGCTACTTGTGCAGAATGATTTTGTGATGTCAAAGAAATATATTGAAAAAAAGCAAGTACTGCTTACCACAGTGTCTTGTTCTCAGGTGAGTTACAGGGGGGGCTCTGCTGCAAATACTAATACAAAATGATAATGTATTATTAGTGAATGTTCTTTTTAGTTTAATTTTTAACTTAGAATTAGTTCTGGTATAGGTTTCCTTGTTGCTGGTTTGTTGTACCACATCATTGTTCATGATTTTTTATGTCAGACATTGCAGGCAACATCCCTGTTGAGATAAAATCACTTACCTGATAAGTCACTTAGGAACTGTATTACTGCATTAGGTTTATTGAATCCTTTTGTCTCTGTTGTGACCTGTACCATGCTCATAGACATTAAAAAAAAGTTATTTGGCCAGAAACCGTCGGTGTAGTTTGAAGCTGTGCTTTCTTCTGCATAGCCTGCTTGGACCGCTACAGCAACCCAAGTATTCCTGTTTAGTGGTGAAGCTGAACCAAATGACATCATAGTTGGCTATCTGAGCATTCTATCACATCTATGGTGAGCTAGTCACTTGCATTGAGATGATAAGATAAGAGGTGCAGTAAAACATAATAAAGCCTGGTAGACATTTTGGTAGACTTTTTTTTGGTTCAACCCAGCGGGTTGAAGGAAAACCCGTCAGCTCCAGTCGGAGCTGCTGTGCTAACTATGCAAAGTTAGTATAGCGATCTCCCCCGCTGAGCTGTTTTGTTCTAACAGGGGGATGGCCCCCCTGCCAGAACACTACAATCAGCGCTTTCCACCATTGGCTGACAGCAATGATCAGGAGCTGGTTGGCTGTTGGTTTTCCAGCATGCTTATCCGACAGCAGCTGGCCAAATGGCTGGCTTCTGTCGGATAGGGTTACAACCGCCCGATGTCTCCCGACCTTCTGCACCTGTGTACAGGGCTTTACTGAAACAGGCTCTTTGTATTCACCACAGAGACATTCATGCTAAATATTGTGTTATTGTACAGCAAAACTATTTATTATTCAAAGCAGAAATATTCACGTTTTATGTGGCAGATTGTTTTTCATTTCACACAGACTGATTTTTGCCCAATAGAGGCCAATTTTTTCCAGCAGTTTTCCAGCAATGGATTTCAGGCCATCCCAAAATGGCTACTGTAAATTTATTTCTATTAGATAGCTACTGAAAAGGGAGACCCATGTGCCCACCTACAGAGTGTCTGATGTCAGAAGGGGCAATGTTCCGCACCACAGTCTGGGAGGGAGGAGATTGGTGAGAACATTTCTGAAAGAAGGTAGCCAAGGGAGACATCTTGCTGGATTCAAAAAGTCAGATTCCTGTATGATCAGTGCCTAGAAGACAGCTGGAGCAGATTCAACCTGTTGTTGTTCGAGATTGTAAGTGCCACATGGTCTTCATATTCTTTGTGGCACAGTGACTGCTATGATTAAGGCCCTGTAGGTCTGAAACATGTTAGCTGTTTGCTCCCTTGTGTCTTATGCTTACAGAACAACAGAAGAAGTGTAGCTGCATGAGTGCTAAAATGTTTATGTTTTATTCAAACAGTAGAACAATGAAGTGCCAATCTAGAAAATTCCTGTCCTCTTTATGTCTTATGCCTTTGGTTCACAGTGATTTCAAGGACTGGGTACTTAGTTGAGAACTGTTTTGAACTATCATCTTGGACCTGTAAAATTACTTCTACTACAGAAACAGTAACATTTGCAAATGACACAAGAAGATATCCATCGCTGCCATATGATATGAGTACAATGCTACTCTGTTGGTAGATAGCATTTAAAGCAAACTTGTGCTTAAAGTGAAGCTAAACTCTCTAAATCAAAATGAACTATTTTTAATCCTTATGCTGCTAGCATCAGTAAATCGATAAGAAAGTATATTATATTTACTTGTTCTAAACTGTTTTTTACATTTCTTCAGTTACTTCCTGGTTCCCAGACCTAAGACCTAAGCCAAGGAAATCATGTCATACATCCCAGAAGCCTTCATGGCATTTGTTTTTCTTTCATCTGGAGGAGAGAAGGTGGAGTTTTCTCGGCTGGGCACACCTTCCTGCATGTATGTCTAAGGTAAGGGAAGATGAATTCCATCTACCCTTACAGTTATGCTCATAAGTTTATATACCCTGGCAGAATTTATGATTTCTTGGCCATTTTTCAGAGAATATGAATGATAACATAGAAAAACGTTTCTTTCACTCATGGTTAGTGTTTGGCTGAAGCCATTTATTATCAATCAACTGTGTTTAATCTTTTTAAATCATAATGACAACAGAAACTACCCAAATGACCCTGATCAAAAGTTTACATACCCCGGTGATTTTGGCCTGATAACATGCACACAAGTTGACACAAAGGGGTTTGAATGGCTATTAAAGGTAACCATCCTCACCTGTGATCTGTTTGCTTGTAATTACTCTGTGTATAAAAGGTCAATGAGTTTCTGAACTCCTGATGGACCCTTGCATCTTTCATCCAGTGCTGTACTGGCGTTTCTTGATTCTCAGTCATGGGGAAAGCAAACGAATTGTCAAAGGATCTGCGGGAAAAGGTAGTTGAACTGTATAAAACAGTGCAGTGTGACCTGTGCCCATCAATGCACCATGACCTGTGCCCATCAATGCAGCTTGACCTGTGCCCATCAATGCAGCATGACCTGTGCCCATCAATGCAGCATGTCTTGTGCCCAGCAATGCAGCATGACTTGTTCCCAGCAATGCAGCGTGACCTATGCCCATCAATGCAGCTGACCTGTGCCCATCAATGCAGCATGATCTGTGCATTCTGCACTGGACCGGTGTTCTGTCTGTCAAAGACGCTGGGCCAGGAGGTGGGACTTTGTGACATGAGCTCCGGGAACACCCGGCAATTCAAATAAAAGCTGTTACAGCAGACAATCCCAGCTGGCTCGCCTCTTCCTCTCCACTCTCTTCCCCTGGCTGGGAGAACAGCTCCCAATCAACCCCGCCTGCCGGGGTGCTCGTCCCCCCCGAGGCAGCCCCACACTCGCCAGCACTCATTTTCCACTCAAATGCGAGTAGGTGAGAGGAAAATGTGAGGGTTGTTATATAGAATATGATGCCTTAAACAACCCAGAAACACAAAAGAGTTGTACAGTCAGGTCCATAAATATTTGGACATCGACACAAGTCTAATCTTTTTGGCTCTATACATCACTACAATGGATTTGAAATGAAACAAACAAGATGTGCTTTAACTGCAGACTTTCAGCTTTAATTTGAGGGTATTTACATCCAAATCAGGTGAACGGTGTAGGAATTACAACAGTTTGTATATGTGCCTCCCACTTTTTAAGGGACCAAAAGTAATGGGACAATTGGCTGCTCAGCTGTTCCATGGCCAGGTGTGTGTTATCCCCTCATTATCCCATTTACAAGGAGCAGATAAAAGGTCCAGAGTTAATTTCAAGTGTGCTTTTTACATTTGGAATCTGTTGCTGTCAACTCTCAATATGAGATCCAAAGAGCTGTCACTATCAGTGAAGCAAGCCATCATTAGGCTGAAAAAGCAAAACAAACCCATCAGAGAGATAGCAAAAACATTAGGTGTGGCCAAATCAACTGTTTGGAACATCCTTAAAAAGAAAGAACGCATCAGTGAGCTCAGCAACACCAAAAGGCCCGGAAGACCATGAAAAACAACTGTGGTGGATGACCGAAGAATTCTTTCCCTGGTGAAGAAAACACCCTTCACATCAGTTGGCCAGATCAAGAACACTCTCCAGGAGGTAGGTGTATGTGTGTCAAAGTGGTCCCTTTCTTAAGAAGCCAGTAGGTGGTGTCAACAAAAAGTACCAGAAGGCCCGGAAAACCACAACGACTCGAGTGACTACGCAAGAAAGAAAAATTCCTACAAGGTTTGTCAACTAAACCGGTGTGGATTACAAAAACGATAGAGAGACTACCCAAACAAAACGAAAAAGTCGGATTACTACCGAACGAAGTGACTATCACTGTCGAGAAACCTAGAGTATAACTCTCAACTGTCGTTGTCTAAGGTTTACATTTTTCGTGTGAACTTTAATTGAGACCTGGAAAATAGACGAGGAACATTTACCCTATTACTCCCCT
>BLSH010277172.1:71100-114284 GCA_018402905.1 Glandirana rugosa | reverse complement strand
TAATGGGACAATTGGCTGCTCAGCTGTTCCATGGCCAGGTGTGTGTTATCCCCTCATTATCC
The DNA here is from genome assembly GCA_018402905.1 of Glandirana rugosa. NCBI lineage: Eukaryota > Metazoa > Chordata > Amphibia > Anura > Ranidae > Glandirana > Glandirana rugosa. The sequence continues at coordinate 114,222 of BLSH010277172.1, read as the reverse complement.
CATTTACAAGGAGCAGATAAAAGGTCCAGAGTTAATTTCAAGTGTGCTTTTTACATTTGGAATCTGTTGCTGTCAACTCTCAATATGAGATCCAAAGAGCTGTCACTATCAGTGAAGCAAGCCATCATTAGGCTGAAAAAGCAAAACAAACCCATCAGAGAGATAGCAAAAACATTAGGTGTGGCCAAATCAACTGTTTGGAACATCCTTAAAAAGAAAGAACGCATCAGTGAGCTCAGCAACACCAAAAGGCCCGGAAGACCATGAAAAACAACTGTGGTGGATGACCGAAGAATTCTTTCCCTGGTGAAGAAAACACCCTTCACATCAGTTGGCCAGATCAAGAACACTCTCCAGGAGGTAGGTGTATGTGTGTCAAAGTCAACAATCAAGAGAAGATTGTGAAGTGAATACAGAGGGTCCACCCCAAGATGTAAACCATTGGTGAGCCTCAAAAACAGGAAGGCCAGATTAGAGTTTGCCAAACAACATCTAAAAAAGCCTTCACAGTTCTGGAACAACATCCTATGGACAGAGGAGACCATGATCAACTTGTACCAGAGTGATGGGAAGAGAAGAGTATGGAGAAGGAAAGGAACTGCTCATGATCCAAAGCATACCACCTCATCAGTGAAGCATGGTGGTGGTAGTGTCATGGCGTGGGCACGTATGGCTGCCAATGGAACTGGTTCTCTTGTATTTATTGATGATGTGACTGCTGACAAATGCAGCAGGATGAATTCTGAAGTGTTTGGGGCAATATTATCTGCTCATATTCAGCCAAATTCTTCAGAACTCATTGGACAGCGCTTCACAGTGCAGATGGACAATGACCCGAAGCATACTGCGAAAGCAACCAAAGAGTTTTTTAAGGGAAAGAAGTGGGATGTTATGCAATGGCCAAGTCAATCTCCTGACCTGAATCCGATTGAGCATGCATTTCACTTGCTGAAGACAAAACTGAAGGGAAAATGCCCCAAGAACAAGCAGGAACTGAAGACAGTTGCAGTAGATGCCTGGCAGAGAATCACCAGGGATGAAACCCAGCGTGATGTCTATGCGTTCCAGACTTCAGGCTGTAATTGACTGCAAAGGATTTGCAACCAAGTATTAAAAAGTGAAAGTTTGATTTATGATTGTTAATCTGTCCCGTTACTTTTGGTCCTTTAAAAAGTTGGAAGCACATATACAAACTGTTGTAACTCCTACACCGTTCACCTGATTTGGATGTAAATACCCTCAAATTAAAGCTGAAAGTCTGCAGTTAAAGCACATCTTGTTCGTTTCATTTCAAATCCATTGTGGGGGTGTATAGAGCGAAAAAGATTAGAATTGTGTCGATGTCCCAATATTTATGGACCTGACTGTATTACTTTAACTGCTTCAATACCAGGCACTTTTACCCCCTTCCTGCCCAGGCCAATTTTCAGCTTTACAAACACATTTTTTATCACTTTTTTGAGACAGATAGAGCTTTCTTTTTGTGGTATTTATTTTTCCCTTTTTGGAAGTGCCGCTGATTGGCTGTTCTCTCCTCATGCACTGTCAATGTGAGAAGAGGAGAGCCGACAACTGGTATTTCCTAGTTTACATGTGATCAGCTGTGATTAAATCTGCTGATCACATGGGTAAAGAGCTTTGTCAATGGCTCTTTACCGAGATCTGTGAGATGCATGCCCCCCGTGGGCGCACAAGCGGGGACGATGTCATATGATATCGTCCCAGAATGAGAGAGCCACCTTGCACCCATTATTTTATTATATGGAGGGTGGAAGGTGATTAAGGTTATAGGCGAATTCCAGGTAAACAGCTAAATATTCAGATAAAGAAATACAAATAGTAGAGCAGTTTTACCTGCCAAGGATACGTCTATCTGTCTACCCAGTTCTGATATTTACACAGATCTGCCAAACAGTACAGCCCTGTCTGGCTGGACATAAGACCTGATTCTTCTCTGCTGCAGGTAAAGTAGAAGTCTAGGCTAGAGATGGGGAAAAAACAGAGACAATGGAAAAAAATGTTTTTTCTGTGTTTTTTTCAAAGCGGTTTTCTGTTTTTTTTCCCAAAAAAAAAAAAATTAAAAAAGAAGTGTGGAATATGTTCTTTTACAATGATAAATAATGTATCTATGACATGGTATTCAAACTATATAACATGAAAACCTTAATGAAAGATTTTTGAGAATTTATAAATTATAAAGTCTTAAATTATTAAGTTCTCTCAGCTGAAGACAAACAAATCCTGGAATACAATGCAAGTAACACTGTAGTTCTCAATGCAGTTCACAAACAAGAAAAATTTACATTTCTGCCACTAGGGGCACTGCAGAGGAAAGACTCCAGTTTAGTTTACTTGTGGGCTCTATCTTGTACCTCCTACAATTTAGTGATTGTTGGGATACAGTAGATGATTGTTTCTGTCCTCTCAGGCCTTAATTGATAGGTAAGAGGGTACATTTGTCTGAAAAATTCGTTTGTCTTTATAACCTTTAAATTACTCCTATTAATGTTCTCCACCATCACAGCATAATGTTTACCTATAGTCTGGTCAGTAAATTGTTTTTTCTTTTCCTCCTCTCAGTAAACAGGGCTCCTAAAAAAGAGTATAAAAATATAATAAAAAATAAAATAGTAACAAATAATAAAAATAAAAACTACTGACACCATCCACTGCCCTACTGACACTGTCCACTGCTCTACTGACTGACTTGTCCACTTTTAAGGTAGGCTAAATTTATATTTTCAACATTTAATTTCTTATATTTTTCTAAGATTTCCTTACTATTTTTTTGGGTCTTGCTAGTTAATTTATTTTAAAAAAATGGCATTGAACCCCATTGATCTTTGATCTCTTTCACGTTATTCAGGTAGATCGCTACCTCACAAAGGTTGCCTACCTCTGATCTAGAGCAAAAAAAGGGAAAAATGGACGGCTGCACTCCATTAAAACGCCTTTATTATATCATGAAGAGTTAAAATCCATAAACGGCAGAAAAATGGATAAAAAGCAGCTAACGCATTTCACGCCTTCTTTGGTGCTTAGTCATAGCTGTATCATACAGCTAAACACCATAGAAGGAGTGAAACGCGTTAGCTGCTTTTTATCCATTTTTCTGCTGTTTATGGATTTTAACTCTTCATGATACAATAAAGGCATTTTAATGGAGTGCGGCCGTCCATTTTCCCTTTTTTTGCTCATATGTTTATGCTGAGCCTGCACCCTTTGGACAGCAAGGAAGGTGACTCCCTAGAACCACCTCTTAGAGTGGCTTACTTCTGTCTCTCTACCCTTGATCTAGAGCTTGGAAACATTTTCACAGTGCAATTTCTGCTGAGAGCAAAGCTGCAATTTGCCAATATTATGAGAAGAAATATTATTTTTCAAATGCTACAAGGATGACAAAACACATCATGGCATGCCAGAGGTGCCCTAAAGACATTAAAAAATAGTTTATGGAATGAAATGATGAGGATCATAATGAACGTGCAAGAAGCTTTTCCCTCCAGAGTTCTCATTCCAGAATGCTGCTTCTGGATCATTACAAAGTGTTTATTCACCAGCAACATCTTCGAATAAAGAAGTGTTGGAAACCACTGCCTACCAAAAATACACAATCCCATCATTTATAGATAAAATGACACCTGAAAATCAGGAGAAAATTGATCATGCTCTTGTAAGAGCAATATATGCTTTTGCATCAACATTGTCAACAACTGAAAATGCACATTGGCAGGAAGCTTATACATTATTATGAGGGAAAGGAGGCCAGTTACCCGTTCTTATATATATAGTTGAAATGTTCTTAACATATACAGTCCTTGTTATTCCATTTGTAATGAAAAATACAATTTTAGATTATTTACTGAATAAGTTGTACTTTTATTTCAAGCATAATACTTTTATATACACTGCATTTCACCTTCCCAGTGTAGCAAAATGACTTTCAACTTGTAAAACAACTCCACACTGAATTTTTTTTTTAATTTTTCCAAAAATGTAATTTTTTTCCAGAAGAATATGAGGAAAAAAAACAACTTTTTTTCATGGCGTCAAAATTTCCAGAAATGTTACATTTCTAGCCTAGAACTAACTAAGCTTAAAACTGCTCTCCCCTACCTTCTAAGGCCTCATACACACGGGTGTATCTAAAAAAATAAACAAAACGTCGGGTCCGACGTCAAGGAAAAAAAGTTGACGTTTTTCGGCGTTATGCATTGGCGTTTTTGAGCGTAAGTGAGCGTCGGCGTCAATAGGCGTTTTTAAAAAAAAATCATCCCTCTGCTATTTTTCAACCTAAAAACGTCAGCGTCAAAAAACGCCGGAAAACGCCGGTACAATATTGGGTGGCGTTTGTTGGAGTTCGTTGGCGTTTGTTGGCGTCGGCATCAAAAAAACGTCAAAACGTTACAGCCTCAGAACGCGATGGCCATGGGTTCTACTTTCTGCTCACTAACGCCGACGCCACCTACATCTCAAAAACGCCGACGTTTTTATGGGGCCATTGACTAACATGGAGAGCTGCAAAAAACGCCAGAAAACGCCGCGTCAAAAAACGTCCGTGTGTATGAGGCCTAAAGCTGGGTACACACATGCAGTTTTTTTTTTCATTCAATCAGTGGGTTGAATGGAAAAAAACATATATATACAAGATGATATTTCATGTATTTACATGTTAGTTCAGTTGACATCGGCATCATCCCAAAATATATCTATGTAGAAAATCTTTTAAAACAAAGAAGGGACTTTGTATATTCCATGAGAGTAGAAATACATATAGAAAATACAACATTTTATTCTATTTCACATTAAAAACAAACAACATGATTTCTTTTAAAACACCATTTCCATAAGAGTATATCAAGAGCAAATAAAGAATAGAAGATTCCCTTAGGTAATTCAGAGCTTTGTCACTTGAAAAAATCCACAGATAGCTTCACAAATGGTCTACGTGTTTCACAGGATCCCCCCACTTCCTCAGGACCATGTGAACAAATCTATATTTTGAGCTCTGTGAATGGGAAAGAAAGAGGAAAAACACAAATCACTATATTTCCTAATTGCACTATATATCCTTAGTGCACAGAAACTTTTTTTTCTTTATGTATTTTATATGAGAATATACATAAATTATAAACAGCTAAAACTATCTCAAGTGAGAATAAATAAGACAAAAAGAAAAAAAAGGACATTTTTAAATAAACCATATTGTACAAATATATATATATAATCATATATTCACAAAACATATATGTAACTGGAAATAAATTATATTAGAAAATATAGTCATACCTGAAATAGACTGATTGTTTAAAAGCAAACAACCAAGGTCCACACAAAATCAAAAACAGGAGAGACGTCTTCACAGGTTACGCCTACTGGCTCATGGGTTAAACCCACACCTATAAGCCACAAAAAAGGGGGGGGATACAGACAGGTCCATAAATATTGGGGCATCGACACAATTCTAATCTTTTTGGCTCTATACACCACCACAATGGATTTGAAATTAAACAAACAAGATGTGCTTTAACTGCTTTAATTTAAGGGTATTTACATCCAAATCAGGTGAACGGTGGAATTACAACAGTTTGTATATGTGCCTCCCACTTTTTAAGGGACCAAAAGTAATGGGACAGATTAACAATCATAAATCAAACATTCACTTTTTAATACTTGGTTGGAAATCCTTTGCAGTCAATTACAGCCTGAAGTCTGGAACACATAGACATCACCAGATGCTGGGTTTCATCCCTGGTGATGCTCTGCCAGGCCTCTACTGCAAATGTCTTCAGTTCCTGCTTGTTCTTGGGGCATTTTCCCTTCAGTTTTGTCTTCAGCAAGTGAAATGCATGCTCATGCCAGGTGATTGACTTGGCCATTGCATAACATTCCACTTCTTTCCCTTAAAAAACTCTTTGGTTGCTTTCGCAGTATGCTTCGGGTCATTATCCATCTGCACTGTGAAGTGCCGTCCAATGAGTTCTGAAGCATTTGGCTGAATATGAGCACATAATATTGCCTGAAACACTTCAGAATTCATCCTGCTGCATTTGTCAGCAGTCACATCATCAATAAATACAAGAGAACCAGTTCCATTGGCAGCCATACATGCCCACGCCATGACACCACCACCACCATGCTTCACTGATGAGGTGGTATGCTTTGGATCATGAGCAGTTCCCTTCCTTCTCCATACTCTTCTCTTCCCATCACTCTGGTACAAGTTGATCTTGGTCTCATCTGTCCATAGGATGTTGTTCCAGAACTGTGAAGGCTTTTTTAGATGTTGTTTGGCAAACTTTAATCTGGCCTTCCTCACCAATGGTTTACATCTTGTGGTGAACCCTCTGTATTCACTCTGGTGAAGTCTTCTCTTGATTGTTGACTTTGACCCACATGCACCTACCTCCTGGAAGTGTTCTTGATCTGGCCAACTGTTGTGAAGGGTGTTTTCTTCACCAGGGAAAGAATTCTTCGGTCACCCACCACAGTTGTTTTCCGTGGTCTTTCGGGTCTTTTGGTGTTGCTGAGCTAACCAGTGCATTCTTTCTTTTTAAGGATGTTCCAAACAGTTGATTTGGCCACACCTAATGTTTTTGCTATCTCTCTGATGGGTTTGTTTTGTTTTTTCAGCCTAAATAGCACACTTGAAATTAACTCTGGACCTTTTATCTGCTGCTTGTAAATGGGACAATGAGGGAATAACACACACCTGGCCATGGAACAGCTGAGCAGCCCCATTGCTTTTGGTTCCTTAAAAAGTGGGAGGCACATATACAAACTGTTGTAATTCCTACACGTTCACCTGATTTGGATGTAAATACCCTCAAATTAAAGCTTAATGTCTGCAGTTAAAGCACATCTTGATCATTTCATTTCAAATCCATTGTGGTGGTGTATAGAGCCAAAAAGATTAGAATTGTGTCGATGTCCCAATATTTATGGACCTGACTGTATATGACACTACTATCATTAGGAGTAAAAGGACACAAGGTAATAGTCTTGCAACTTAGTGGTGATGTCAGAGAGTATAGCCATTAGCTCTTACCAAATTGTATACTGTTATAATTCAACATTGGAAGAAGTCATTACATCCATATGAAAGACAGCACATATTTGGGTAGAAAAGTGAAACACCTAATATTGACCTCAGTTGGTCCTCTAGTTCTTGCAATACATACCTTTAAATATAAAAGGAAAGAGGGGTACTGCTAGTTTTTATGCATAGTAACATATTATAGAGTATTATATCAAACCAAGTGGTACAAAATATGCCATACACAAATTATAGCAGTCCAAGGTCCTGGTCCAACAAAGTATTGCAAGTTCAAGTCTAGTTTGCATATAGCTGTTTGCCTTGTGGTTCAGCTTTACTGCCTTTTAATAATAATGAATATTTTGTATTATTATTATTATTTTAATTAATCGTTATACAGTTATATGTTTAATTATTGATTATGAATTAAAAAGATTAAATATAACAATAATTAACCTATAATAATTATTATTTTATACACAGGTAGGCATTTTGAATTTTTACCAGGCATAAGGGTTTTACTTGGAAATCGACACATTTAGGAGGTATTGGCAATAGCTATGCACAATTTAGGAATACGTAAGTATGCAAAGATGTTGCATTCCAGAAAACCTTTGCAATGATATACACTTACACTGGGTTGCATTATACTGTATATAAATGTAGAGAAATACCGAGAGACAAAGCTTGACTGTAGATTGCTGATAAATGATGCCTTGGATTAAAAAATAATATAATTTCTTACTCAGTATGAATGGTCCAACTTTTTCATTGTCTTGTCCTGTAGTCTTACATTTATGGCAAATGTATAATGATATGCTACAAATAAGTAGCATTCCCTTGTATCTGAACATTTTTGGTAGCTTAACACTTAAGTTAGAACTACTTCAAAGTTATTTGAATATTAATAGCTGCCAGCACCACTGCAGGCAATAATAATAAATGTGGCTTCCTTATTATTAATCCTCTGGTCAGGAGACAGGGACCATAGAGCACATGTCATCTATTGCCTGCATCTCTTCATCAGCTGCTGGGAGGATTTCACGGTCTCTCCATTATTCACATACATTATGTCTTCATCCTTTTGTTCTATTAGATGTTTTGACATCACACAGTTTAGTACTTTGGGCGCATGTGATCTTTGTTTTGTTGCATCAAACAAAACCGCATGAACAGAAAGATGGGTGATAACAGACTAATTGCTACAACAGTGCTTTTTACACAAAAACATACAGGCTTATTTCATAAAGTGATGGCAAACAGCAGTGATGATGCATAAGGCGTTGTAACTCTGCAACCAATCATATTTTATCTTTTATTAGGATAGAGCAGTCAGAACAATTAAAGATGTTTGGGTGTTTTACTTCTACTGCATTTAGCATATTCGTCTTTGTTTTATTGAAGTAGATGCAAGCTCAAATTGAACGGCATTTAGTTTGCTAGCCAGGGGCGCAACGATAGGGGTTGCAGGGGTTGCAAATGCAACCGGGCCCCATGGTCCAGGGGGCCCATGTGCCTCCCTTGTACACCTGAATAGGAGGGATGGCGGGGATGGCATTTAGAGGACCCAATCTCCTCCATTTTCCTCTATCCAGTTTACTTGTCTTCTGCTGTTCCCAGGGCCCCTGTGTGCTTCCCTGGTCCCCCTGGGGCCTACTGCAGAACTTGTGAAAGGGCCCCACTGCAGTACCGTAATAAAGGGACCCACGATGGGAGTAAAGGGCCCCAGGATCAGTGGGAAGGGCCCTGGCCAGGGGTCAGGGGGCCCTTCATAATTTCTTGCACCGGGGCCCTGAAGGTTCTAGTTACGCCTCTGTTGCTAGCACAATGTGTATGTAGGCAGTTGCAGTCAATTTCCTCCCCTGCAAGCTGTACTCAACCTAAGCAGTAGTGCAAAAGGAGTCGAAGTCAGGAGGAACATGGTTCCTCTATGGTTTCCTTGGTCACTGGGGCAGCAATCCGGTTGGATGCCGACAGCCCATGTGACTCTGGTGGCCATCTTGAGTCAGGTGGAGTCTATATAAGACCCTGGCTCCTGAGTTTGGTGTGCATTTCGCATATGGGTAGTGTAGGGAAAGGTCACTCATCTGTCAGGGACAGTTATAGCGTCAGGGAAATGTTCCAGATGAGTAGGGAAAGTTTAGGGATTTGCCACTGCTCCTGGAAACTTCCCATTTGGGCCCAGACTAGCCAGGTTACATTGCCTCCCTCGACAGACAGATGCTGCTCGGTCGATTTCTGTCAAAGGGGCATAACCGTAAAAGGCCTGCCTATCGGCATAGGCTGAGAACACTGATTGGAGTGTTCTGACCTGTCAGAACACAATAGAATAGCAGGTGAGATTGCTGTACTAACGTCAGATAGTTAGTGCAGTGGCGCCTTATAAGCTGTCAGTTTTTGTTCAGCCCTGCTCATCTGCTTGTGTACTAGGCTTTTTTTCTAGAAGTTGTACAGTACTCTGACTTTACATAAAGCAGGTTAAGAGCAGCAGTAGACAAATATTGGCATATCTATTCTACTGGAATTTCATCATAACAGATGCTAAATTTTACTTTGCCAGGCAGATATTCAGAGCCTGAAGGGATCAATGAGGGGGGGGGGGGCATTTTTTTCTCATCTATGGACCTCCTGTGTATGAGTTACTGATATGAAATGGACATCCCACCTTTACTGATGTCATTCGAGCACAGTGGATTGTGGGGCTTCCTTAGTACTTTGTTATTAGAATAATGACGTCACATAAAATCCCACCCCACAATCCACTACTTTCTCTGCCAATAAGTAGAAAGTGGGGACCCCGATGGATCCTGTTCCTCCTACATATGTACTTCAGAGGCCAATCATGAGCAAGGGTGCATGGCCAATGGTGGTACCAACCAAACATCAAACATAGAGAGAGAGCATGGACTCCTTTTGTAATTTTTATTTACATTAAATAGTGAATGGAAAACCAACATTTCAAGGCCACCAAGATCCTCTTTATCAAGGTAATAACAGCTGGATAAAAGGGGACCTGCACATCCTCAAAATATTGGCTTTCTATGCACTATTTCATGTAATTAATATTATACATAAGAGTGCCACCTTTCCCTTCACCCACTGAATTCTGATTGCTTACAGATCTTGTTTTGCCTGGTAGGTCAGTGATCTGTGGTAAAAATAGGTCCAGCACAAAATCTTCTGATTCTTGGAAAATCCCTTCACTAAGCATAAGATCTGCTGGTAGTATCTGTATTGATTGCACATGTCTTTTTATCTAGAGTTGAATCACAGGTGTCTTCAAGGAATTCAGTTCCTGCTCTAAAGCATTAGAAAAATTGACATTATAATGTAAATTCAGGGTCTAAGACTAGTCTGACTCTGATTGGCAGAAAACATTTCCTTTCCTGTAAGAAATAAGGGTTCGTCTTGAAGGTAATGTGGGCTTGTATTATGATTGCATGGTCCAGTACGAATCATCACACATTTTCTGTTCCGGTAGCTGAGAACAAGGAAACAACAAGGATCACACTGAACACCTGAGAATCAATTATGCAGAAAAACAAAAAGAAGCATGAATATCAACACACTTAAAACACGTGTTATATAGTTTCAAAGGTTTAACAAGAGTGAGATCATCCGTAATAATGATATATGTTGGAGCTTCTAACTATTGATTTCCAGTACTGTGTGAAAATTTAAAAACACATTTCTCTGTCATCAATAAGCCATACTGAAAGGTAAGTATATAAATGTTTCAGGGGGTTATCAGAAATGAACATATCTAATATGAAGTGATTCAAAGAATATTCATAAGAAGAGAGATATAGGATTGGTAAGGGGGGAAAAATAATGGGAAGGGCTGTGACATATATATGAATAATAGAATTTATATAGTTAAGAGCATTTCCAATAAGAACATGATTGAAGGTATATTTGTGTTGGGCCTTGTGTTTTTTTTTCCTCATGTGTGATGTATCAAATGGGAATTTAATGTATTTGTTTTGTTTGAAATGTTGTAAATTAAAATTGGTGTTAATAAAAATATGAAATAAAAAAAAAGAATATTCATAAGCCTCATTTAACACAAAAAGGCATTTAACTAGAGGCCAATTATCTTATTATCGGTATAGATATGGGTATCTTTATAGTACATACCCCTTTGTGGGTGCACATTTAAGTTTAACATTAGGAAACATATTGCTTTAGGTAGATGTGTCCTAAAAGGAACCTGTCACATTGCTTATTAATTGGAAAGTAACAGGTTCTCTTGATAGCACCTGTCCCCCTGCCCCAATCCTCACTGTGCTTTCCCCCTGTTTGTCTGTCAGAGACATCAGATAATCCTTGTACTTATGGATATGGGAAAGCAGGTGACCTTCTACCTTTCTTTTTTGGATGCACTGTGTATACCCCAGTGGTTATCCATCCCCAAATAAGCAAAATGGCAGATTCACTTTAAATCATTTGTATATCGTCCAAAGAAATTCTGCTGTTGAATCTAGCCTATTGCCATATTGCCTATTGCCATAGTTGAATTCACATTTCAAACATGCAAAAGATGATGTAGCCAGGAAAAGAGCTAATAGTTTCCTTGAATAAATAAGAAGTGCAAATTAATGCACAGATGGTCCAAATTATTATTATAATACCTGATTTATATAGCGCCAACAGTTTGCGCAGCTCTTTACAATGTAAAGGGCAACAGTACAATTACAATACAGTTCAAAACAGAAGGGACGGGAGGGCCCTGCTCGTTGAGCTTACAATCTAAAGGATACTCACTCACTCTCCCTATATACAGGCGGTCCCCGGGTTACAAACAAGATAGGGACTGAAGGTTTGTTCTTAAGTTGAATTTGTTTGTAAGTCGGAACAGGTACATTTTTAAAGTGTAGCTTCAGCCAATATAACAATTTTAAGCTTTTTGGATATCATAGGGAAGGGGTAACACCCCTGTAATGTTTGTTTTGCTGTCTATGTTTCTGTTCAGAAGATTTCATCTCACTTCCTGCCCCAATGATAATCAGATTTTGAAAATTTTGGGTTGTTGTGGAAACTAGAATTGGTGATAAAGCATCAATGGAGACTCTTTTTTCCCATAATAACTCTTACAGGAGGGAATTTCCCTTCCTAGGGGGAGATTTCCTCTCACTTCCTGTTGTCTCCCTCCGTTTGTAAGTAGGAGTCGTTTGTAAGTCGGATGTATGTAACTAGGGGACCGCCTTTACTATATATACCAGAAAATAAATCTCAGGTGCAACCCACCTTCTGAGGTTGTGGCCTTGGCCAAGTTGGGCACTGCTTCTCTCCCTGGAACTTACTATGTATTGCTCTTTACCATAGTTTTCAAGAGCGACCTCAACACTAGAAGCTGAAAGTCATCTTTTCTGGACTGTGTTACAGTATATAGAAGTCATGGGAGGTGCAAGGGTTGACATTTAGACAATAAGTGCACTTATCCTTTAAAATGTTTAAATCTGTTACTGTCATGCTGCCAAATAGATCACACCTGTAATTTTTCCAGTATAAATGTAAAAATGAAAGGGGGAAATTTGTTTGTACTAATTTATATTATCTACTACAAGTGTAAACTAATTCTTATTGGGATTTGTTGTAGGAGCAGTTATTAAAAAACAGCACAAATGGCAGACTTGCAGCTCGCAAGGAAATGATAAATTGTTGCAATAAGTCTTTTAAAGGACAAAGCCCAAAAAGTCCCTTTTTATCTTGGCAAAGGAGAATATTAGTACAATTCATCAATTACATCCTTCATGCCTTTATTGAGGTTACTTCATTCCTTATGTCAATTAGTAATTCATAACGGCTCCAAAAAACAGTATACACAGACAAACATTATCCATGTAACAAATGAGCTTTATATAACAGGAATTAAAAAAAAATGCAAACCATCCGTCGCACATCTTCTAAAAATTAAGATTTAGCACCATGTCAATCTAAAATAAGGACAACATAATGATGTCATCATGTGATGTAAGGCAACATGATGATGTCATCTTGCTGCAGAAACAAAGATGATGACATTAAGCTCCATGGGAGCCTACATATATTTTCCTGTATGTCTGATTGTCCAATGCCATAAATCATATTACAACGCTTTTGTTTACTGCATCTGACTCTGGAAAGAAATGGGTGTTATATGTTAAAGGGCACGGTTTGCTCAAGTACATTACATTAGCTGGAAAATGCCAGTCTTAAAAACACTGTATACAGCAAATCTTTACAAACTTTTAGTGAGATTTTTTTTAAAACCCTGAAAGCCTTTCTCTGGACTCCTCACATCCCTCCTATTCACCCACTATGACGCATTCTCAGCCTTTTTATCTTTTAATAACCTTTCCAAAAAAAAATCAATGTTTATGTCTCTCACTGAAGGGAAGATTGGTGGCGGGTCCAGACTGTAGAGCCAGATCACCAACCAGTCTTGTTGCTAAATGAAAGATGAATATATCCTACATACAAACCACTTACCACCAAACTTCCAGTGTGCACAACCAGCGGTAGTGCTGCTAGAGACTCAGCACGAAGAAAGGCCAGCACTTCGAGTAAGATATAGTTTTTTTACTGTTACCATCAATCAGCCCCCACACAGTTAGAACACACCTAGGGAACACAGTTAACCCCTAGATCGCCCCCAGCAGGTTAACCCCTTCCCTGCCAATGACATTTACACAGTAATCAGTGGCTATTTAAATTTCTGATCGCTGTATAAATGCCATTGGTCCCAAAAAAGTGTAAAAAATGCCCGACATGTCCGCTGCAATATCACAGTCCCACACGCCACACTTTTCAGATATTTCTTTGTGAACCATTTTGAAAACCATGTATCATTTTCCTTCCACTTCACAATTATGTGCCACTTTGTGTTGGCCTATCACATAAAATCCCAATAAAATACATTTAGGTTTTTGGTTGCAACATGACAAAATGTGGAAAATGTCAAGGGGTATGAATACTTTTTCAAGGTACTGTATATACACTTCTCCTCTTCTAACTCCAGCACAGACTTGCTTGCAGAACTACATCTCTCAGGACCAGCTAGCACTGACAGGATGATCTGACAAGAGCATAATCAGACCATAGCAAATTCCCTTTGCAGGCAGGACCGTGGGCCCCTTTGATAGTGTAGTAAAAAGAGAGGTATTTGGTGCTAGCTGTCCTTTTCCTGTGGCTACTGCTCCCAGTACCACCTTTTCTGGAACTGCCAACCCACAGCTGCCCCCTTTGCTAGCCCTCCTGGCCATTTCTCCACAGTCCTCCTAGACCTACTCTGCATTCATCCCTGACTGCTTGCTCCCAGTCCCTTCAGGCATACCTCTCTGTCCTCTGACTGCAACACTCCCCAGCCCTATTGGCTGTCTTCCTCCCTGGAGATCTGCCTGGCAGTGTCATCCTGCTGTCCCCTCCTTGCTCCCGTGCCTCCTGGTCAGAATCCCTCCACGTGTCATGAGAAGGGGTCCCTTTCGCCCCCAAGCCCAGGCCTGAGTTCACCCCCCCAGACTGGGGAGCTACTTTCAAAGGCCTCTGACAGCCTAACACTCCATCTCCATCTTCCAAATGAACTCCACATTGCCCCTGCTGGGTTGCCCTGCTGGGCCTGCCCCTTGCTAACCCATCTGTTGGGGATTGGTCAGGGCCCTCAGAATACTCCATTCAGCTCCTTCCAGGCCCCTCCCAACTGCTTCTGGAACCTTCTCCAATTTCCAGCAAGCAGAGAGGAGTAACCAGAGATGCTGCTGCTGAGTCATCCAGCCTGCCTGAGTCACCCTGACCCAGAAAAACACATAGGCTTGGCTGCCAGCCAAGCCTGACAATTTATTTGCCCTAAACATCCTATCACTAGCACTCTAGCCACGCAATGTGTACAGAATCCTGCCTGGAGGATCCAGGCTAGAGGAGCTTCTTGGGTACATATACATCTTAGAATCCCTGTCCATATTCCTGCATGTGCTCCTGCTGGAAGTCAATTGTCAGTTTGAAGTCCCAGTCTGTGAGCAGAAGCTCAGTGGATCCTTTATTTGCATTTAATAATTTACTTTTTTATCCACAATGCTAAATTTGCAGGCTATTTGGCTTCCAAAACTGTCATTCCTGACTCACTGCTGCTTTAAACCCATTTACTAACATCTCCCTTAATTTTTAAAGTGTATGTATACCCTAGCAAAGAACCTATATTGCTTGTTTCCTTTTGGTTTGCTAAATATAAAAGCTGAAAGCATTTTGTTAAATCTGTTCAATGACTTTAAAAATATTGGTTGATTATGTCAAAAATGTTGCAAACTTCCTGAGTTCTCGGCCTGTGCCCAAGGAGGGGTCATGGAGATAAGGAGAGGTATGTGCTCTTTGCAATCCATCAGAAATTAACTAGACGAGGCTGACAAAATGTAACTAGAAATTCAGAGCTATTTTGTTTAGTCAAGGAGGAAGTTCGATTTTTGTAATTGTAGAATACATAGAGGCACTGCTGATGCAAAGGACGGCGGATGGTTGAAGTTTTAGGTGTCCTTTATTGTTGGCAGGGTGGAAATGATGGACTGATATATGCCTATAGGAGGAGGTAGGATACTCATTGTACATGTAAGAGACTCAGTCATTTTGTGGACTGGGTTCAATGTGGCACTGTGGTAGGCGTAAGTTTTGGCATAATGTGTTTTTTTTCAGGGGACCACAGAAAGGGTGCAGTATTATACCTGACCTGTTTGGTGTAATGTGGCAGTATTTTGCTGGTAATAATATGCAAATATTTGTTTTTTTTTGTTAACAAATCCATCATCACACCTCTAGGGAGTTTTGAAAGCCAAAAATATTCATTAGTGAATTGTCTGTCAAGCTTAGTCCTTGGCTCCTACAATTTCTAATATTCCTATTTACAAAGGATTGTTTGAAATATACTTTAATATTTTAAGCATTGTTTTTACTAAAAAAACAAACAAAAACAATGTGCAGTGGGTGTGCTGCTGTTGACCATGATAATGATAGCATTTTCATGAATGAAGCTGTACGAGAGTGGAGACCTTACATCGGGTGGGACATGTCACCATTATTGCCCTGGGAAACTTGCCCACACTTTGGAAATGGATGGCTTGATCCTCTTCATCCTCAAGTGGAACGATACATAAATATTTGTATGAGACTGACTGGAAGGTTCAGAAATATTCATTGTTTTCAGATCTAAAGAAAGGACCCAAGGAGTCAAACGCTTTTGTTGAGTTATGTATCTCCATATATAACAAATCTGTATGAAAGTTTTAAGTCTTCTAATCTGTACGAAATACAGAGGAAATCATTAATAAAGATTAACAGTAATTTTAATGTGCTGCAATATGTTGTCAACAAGAAATTAAAGTGAACCTGACTACCATTCTACAGTATGTAAAAGGGCCATCAAAGTACAAGCATCACCAGGCCCCTGTTATTATTGTTATTGGCCAGGACAGCCTTCTCTGAGCACCCTTTCAACCCTTTTTTAAATCTTTTTACTTAGCTCTTAAACTGGCCATACACATGTAGATTTTTAGCGTGCTTGTTGGAAAAAAAATTAACAGATTCCTCTATCAATGCTAAATAACATGGGTGGTTGAATCTCCGGTTGCAGCTATTGCATTCTGGTGCCACCAGCTGTCAAAATACCCTAACGGTTCCTGCATCTGAATGCAGGCACTGTTTGGCTGCCGATTTTACACCCAGCTCCTTCGATTTTTCAATGTTCACATGGTCACTCATGTAGCGAATTTCGTCATGTTCATCAAGGACCAGCCGATATGCACTCTGTGCATGGCAAGCTTTTATGACGTATAATACCAATTCTAGAGAGGTGCATGGAGGAAGATTCTTTGACTAATCAAGGTAATCTCAGTCACCCTTTGGGTAAATAACTTGTTTAGTCTGGGGGGTACATAGAGCAGAGGAATATTTCCTTATTCTGTGCTCTCACAACTTTCTCTACTGCCATATGACCTTCCATATGACCTTCCTATGAAGCCACTTCCCAGTAGTAGCCTCTCTGAAACCATCACCTACAACCACCATCGCACAGTGGAGTGGGAACATGATACTAATATTTTACTACTGACTAGATCTCGGCTATAAATCGGCTGACAAGGTTACTTTAATTGCATGCTACTGAACAATTAAGAGATGTCCTGTGTGATCCTAAGGATCCACTTCTGGTAAGTATGCATTATGAACACAATGCTGGGTATTTCAATTTAGCAATTACATTTAAAACTGGAAGTTCTGGGCTTTCAAAGGAGCGAAGAGATGTTTTAAGGTGATACGTGGTGGACAGGTAGCATTTGATCATCTGTCAAGTTTTTTCACACAAACAATACCTGTGCTTGATAAGATTGTTTCTCGTCACCTGCCAGATGACATCTTTTATCTTCAATCTCGTGTCCTTCACGATCATATTTCTACATTGAGTACACCAAATGTGATTTATTACAATACTTTCAAGATATAAGCAGGGACACAAACATAAGTTGTTTAATCTTGTACAAATAACTTATTGACTCTATTCAAGACTGTGGGGTTGATTTATTAAATCTGGAGCAGCTCTGCAAAGAAATCAGCTTTCAGTTCTTTTTTTGTTTTAGATTAATTGAACAAGCTGACGTTAGAAGCTACCATGCAGAGCTGCCTGCACCAGATTTTGCATTGGCCAGTTATAGTAAATCAACCCCACTGCATATCATTCGTTTATGTATTATGGTTTTATAAATAACAGACGTAGCGAATCATATTGCCAAATCCATCATTGCTGGAACACTTTAGAATAAGAAAATAAAATACAAAGTGCAGCAACAATCAGAATTTAAGTAGTTGAACTAATGTAAAGTAATGTCTGGCTAATATATGTTGAAGTAGATGTAAACCTAATCACGAAACGCTCAAATAAGCTTAGACATGTTAATGACATTTGAAAAGGTCATTTTAACTTTTTTAACTCAACTGCTTTCATTTAAGTGGTTCTTCAGTTATTTTTGAAAAAAAGTCAGCAGCTACAAATACTGTTCAAGGATCCAGCACTGTCCTCACCCAGGCTGGTTCTTTGGTGGTCTTTGGGTTCCAGGACCCAGCATGTTTACTGAGGGAATCCGGCTGTGGCTCCTTGTGGCTTCACAGCCGGCTCCCCAGTGTGCATGCGCAAGCCACACTGTGCTATGTGTGTTCTACCACAGCCTCTTGGGATCTGTGACGTCTCCCAGGAGGTTGTGAGCGGTGGAGTGGAGGTGAGAACTTCTGGTGCAATCATCAAGGTAATTCCAAAGAAGTGGGAGTGGGCACCTTACAAAACTAGGCACCCACTCCCCCCAAAAAAAGTTACAAAACCTTTAAAGGAGGGGAAGGGGAGGAAGACACAAAGTGAAACTTCCCTATTTAGGTGAAGTTACACTTTAAACAAATACCTGGTGATCCTGCTAAGAAGGTCCTTGTTTAGGCACTTGCTGTTATGGAGTGAAAACCCTTTATTATTATCAGTTACACTCCAGCATGCTATACTGTCACATGCACTTCCGGGGAAGAATGCACATATTGCATAGGCAAGGTCTACAACTGTTGCTTTCTGAAATCCATGATGTGAAGCCGCTGCTGGAGCGATTTCATGCAGATGGGAAGTGACTGGAGGAGATCAGTAGCGTTGAGATTCAAGAAAGTTAAAAGATGCAAAATATCAATTTCTATAAGAAAACAAACATACCAATTTTTTAAGATAAATGTCAGCCAAGTAACGCTTACATTGGCTTTAAAGTGGAACTGCAAATGTTTGAATAAAACAGGAAAAGATTAGAACTTCTAGGTGTCTATTGCTGTCTGATTTCCTTTTCAGAAATATTTCCCCTTGCATCCCATAGTATTACAGAGGCAAGGAGTGACAGAAAATTTCTCCAGTGTAGAGAAATCTTTCTAAAATTGATAAGCATCTGACTGCAAGATAACTTTTACAGCACCAGAACTGGAACGCCATAGAACGTATTGATGCCAGGGGACCAGCATGGCAGCCAGGTAACCAATATCTTCAGGAGAAGGTCAGCAGAGGTAGCCTGCCTACTTATTTGTCTTATGTGGATGCATAAGTGGGAAGCCCTGGATCCTGAATTTCTCTTAGATAAAGTAAATCTATGACAGGAAGTACACTATCCCTGGGGTGACAGCTCTGATTAAATGAAAGGGCTATGAGGGGGGCTTTGCTTTAAATCCACAGAAAGAAATAATGGAGCGCCACACTATTTGTTGTCCCAATCAAAATATCTATTTCCTAATATATTGTAATCAGATGCATTTCAATGGCCTTTATATGCTAAAACAAATGTTAACATAATATCAAAATAATATATTTAAAAAAAATATACATATATATATACACATACACTAAATATACTACTGTATATATACTGTATATGGTATTCAGTGATTTTTTTTTTTTTACATAGCAGTAGGGATATTAATAATGAGTTTTCGGATTCAATGCCAATAGGTTTAGAACTATTGGCATTGAATCCGAAAACTCATTATTAATTTCCCTACTGCTATGTGAAAAAAAAAACAATCACTGAATACCATATACAGTATATTTACAGTAGTAGATTTAGTGTATGTGTATATTATATATATGTATTTTTTTTTAATTATTATATTATTTTGGTATTATGTTACATTATGACTATTGACTAAATTATGTCTGTTATGTATTTATTTTCACACTGTTTTATATACACTGCACAATTACTTATTTTTATTTTGAACATTTAAATTTTACTCCTGATAAAGGGGGTATGTGAAAGCCCCAAAACACATCAAATTATAAAATAGGAAATTGAGGAGGTAAATATTCTATTTTGAACACAACAAATGATGCGCTCCATTCTTCTTTTATGTGTGCTTATATGACTTACATTTCATTTTAATTTTAAAAGTGTATATTATTTTAGCCCTAATGAAGGGCATATGTGAAAGTTCCTGAAACATGTTAAATTATAATATCAGAAATAAAGGAAATACATATTCTGTTTTAGACTCATATGTATAAACTATGTATTAACTTTTATTTTTACATTAAAAATGTATATTATTTTAAAATTTTAAACTGTTAGCAATGCACTAGGCGTTTGCTCACCCTGTGTGTTTCTTTGCAGTATATTATTTTAGTCCTGACGAATGCCCCCAAACACATTCAATTAGAAAATAGTAAATAAAGGAAATTAATATTTTGTTTTGGACTCCATTCTTCTTTTCTGTGTGCTTAAATGTCTTAGGACAGGTTTCCTTAAAAACGTAACCTAAAAAACTAAATATAATAATGTTTTATATTATTTATCTCAGTATTACAAAGGGTAAATTAGCAGTTTCTCATTATTAGAGCTCGGAGCTTCCCCTTAGACCTGTACATTCGACCAATAGAACATTCTGTTGACTCATAAAAAAATAACTCCAGAAAGATTTAATTATCAGCACCTGCTGGCCCAGTACATAATGGAACTGAGGGATCCGACTTGTTTTACTTGGTCAGCTTATTTTCCCATTGCCCCTTTCACCTTAGCCTTTCATTACCGCTGGCCCTGAGTTTAAATGAGCCTTCTCAGTCGTAACAAAAACACAGCCAAATACCATTATGTTAAGCTTTTGATTAGGCTTGTTTGGTAAACTACAGAATCAAACAAACTGACATATTTACAAGAGCCATTCAACACTCACTGGTAATTGGTTTATTTGGAAGAGAGAAGCAGTCTTTAACAACCCCGCATTGATGGTGACTACACAGCCTGATTATTGGAAACAATATATAACTGATCTGAGCATTGCTTGTGACATTAGGGCTTGTCCTAAGTATTGTCAAATGAGTACAGCCTATATATTACATACAATTTTATCATTCTTTCTTTCGTTTTAACCGCTTGCCGACCGCTGATCGGCATTTGACGGCGACAAGGTGGCTCTATTGCGCGGATCGCCATCATATGACGGCGGCCGCGAGATCGAGCCCAGTGAGCGCGCGCGCCGCCGGAGGCGCGCCAGCGCACTCACTGTGTTCGGGGAGGGCCAGGGAGCAGGTGCGGCGGATTCGATCTCCGCCGGCCACCCGCGATGCCCCCCCGGAGTGAAAGTACGGAGGTCCGTGTAAGTAAACACGGACCTCCGTTCTGTGAGAGGGGGAAGGGCTGTGATCACAGCCTTCCTCTACATGGAGGCTGTGATCACTTCCCTTCCCCAGCTAGGGCAGTCCCCACACAGTAAGAACATGCCCAGGGAACATAGTTAACCCTTAGAGCGCCCCCTGCAGGTTAACCCCTTCACTGCCAATGGCATTTACACAGTAATCAGTGCATTTTTATAGCACTGATCGCTGTATAAATGCCAATGGTCCCAAAAAAGTGTCAAAATGTTCCGACATGTCCGCTGAAATATCGCAGTACCACTAAAAATCGCAGATCGCCGCCATTACTAGTAAAAAATAAAAAAAAAACCCCCAGAAATGAATTCTCATCATCCGTAAACGCGACCACTTTTGCGCAAACCAATCAATAAACGCCAATTGTGATTTTTTTTATCACAAATATGAGGAAGAATATAAATCGGCCAAAACCGATGAAAAAAATGTTTTTTATATTTTTTTTTTGGATTTGTATTTTAGCAAAAAGTAAGAAATTTGGGTTTTTTTGCAAAATTGACGCTTTTCTTTTGTTTATAGCGGCGATCAGAAATGACGCAGCAGTGATCAAATACCACCAAAAGAAAGGACGCAAATTTTGTTTGGGTACAATATCGCACGACCGCGCAATTTTCAGTTAAAGCGACACAGTGCCGAATCGCAAAAAGGGCTCTGGTCCTAAAGGGGGAAATCCTTCCGGGGGTGAAGTGGTTAATAATCTTTTGCTTTAATGTTTTAAAAGGCTGGCCTATATATAGCATGACATGATAACTGCGAATATAGCAAACGATTCAAGCATCACCTGGGCCATATGAGGTTACAGCCCAATTAAACCTTTTTAATCAGCCAAATACATTTTTTATTTTTAAAGCAGCCTGTTTTGTCACCAGTTGCAGAGTGGGACCCCTGTTCTTTGTAGGGCAGCAGTGGTCTCATTGCATAGCTTTGACCTGCCCCTGAGTGAGACCTATAACTCTGCAATAAGCAAAGCTCATGCTTCTTGGTGATTGGAGAACTCTAGTACTAAGGCTGGCAGCGGCCTCTGGTCAATTAGGGGCGCACGGGCGCTGCCCTCCAATCCATGCACCGGCCCCCTGATCTACATAGCAGAGCGCTGAACTATGGATTCCAATGGGGGAGTGTTTTTTGAAGCACGTAATTAGAGCCAAAGGCTCTAATATGCTTTGAAAAGGGTGGGCTCGGGGCACAGAGCACTGCGCCCTGATCCCACCTAGTTGCGTGACACTAGAGAATGAATATTTCAGGAAGTGGGTCTGAGACCCATCACCTGATTGGTTGAAAGGACAGGCAGTCCTTTTGGACACCTAGGAGAAGGAGGGAGGAGCCGCACGCCAGAAGCCACCATGTTAAATAGAAGACAGAGGAGCCCGTCTGCCACCCATAGAAGCCCACTGCCCGCCAGAGCCCGTAACCCACCTGCTGCCCACTGAAGCCTGCAACTTGCTAGCTGCCCAAAGGAGCCCGGTCGCCTCCCACAACCGATGGGGTAACTGGGGGGGGGGTGCCGCCAACTGACCTACCAACGGAGGGGGGTGGTTGTTTGCTGCCCCCCCCCCCAAAAAAAATGACCAGCTGCCACTGAAGGCTGACCATACCTTATACAATTTTCTTATTCAATTTCCTTTAAATTTACCTTCAATTATGCAGTGCAAGGGCAAGTGAAAGTGTTAAGGTTTGACCTCATATTATATATGGTTTTGGTAAATCTAAAGCAAAATTGTACAAGACGATTGTAGAATGTATGGCCAAACTAACTTCACAAGTAGCATGTCTAAAGCCAAGTGTATACGATTAGAATATTGTACAAAAAAAAATCACTTTCAAAACGATCGTATGATAAGCTGATCGTTAGTACACAGCTTTTGTTCGAAATTTCTGAAGGGACAAAAACGAAAGTGCTTCTCATACGATACCAGGTCGTACGATTTTCGTTAAATAAGTACAGTCTTGGTCCGAAAATACAATACAAATACATGACATCACTTCTGAATTATTATTCTGTAGTACGAGAATTTTTGTACTTTAGCAACCTATACATTTTCGATATGGAGACTAGCATGCAAATAAAAAAATGGATGATCATTTGTCCGATAATCTCATCGTGTGTACCCGGCTTAAGAGACAGGTGCTTCCACTCTGCAGCATGCTGACAGGGACAGGTTTGTCTACTCAGGCTGTGGCTGCTTTCTAAAGAAAACAAACTTTAAACCTCATACACACGGTTTGATTGTCGTACGACCGTGCTTCTGATTTTTGTCAAAAGCTTGTGTCCAAGATTTTGTAAAGCACACTGACTATCCAAAAATTTTCATTCGACCTGAACTCAACGCCAGAAGTGATGTAATGTTTTGAATATTTTTTGCATCTCTTTTTCCTTTCTGAGCATGTGTAGTCTTGTACAATTTTTTTTGTACGAAAACCATACTAACAGAACGAAAATCGGACGTGGCATTGTCGTACGACAAAAATTTACTAGTCTGCACATCCAGCTTTTTTTTGCCGAAAAAAGCAAATCAGCTCTCGAAAGGAGCATACTAATGGTAAGAATGTTGAACGACAATTCCCGTCCAAATTTCGCATCGTGTGTACAAGGCTTTAGACTCTGCACACCCTTTTGATTTTGATGCGCCCAGAATATATTTAATTAATTTAAACTGAAAAACAATTGGGCTTTAACTCCTAAACAAGTGCATGCACTTGCAAAGATAAAATGTGCTTGTTGTCTCTCATAAAGAATACATGGTGATCATTCTACATCTTTAAAAAACAGACGGAAAAAACGCTTCTTCTTGAATATAAAATATACATAAATTGGCTGAATTAAGGATCAGGAATAAGTGAAACCGAGTTTTTGCCTTCTAAAAATGTTGGAATAAATTGGGTAATTGTGCAGAAATTTACACAAGTTAATGAAAAGAGTGAAATTAAGTTGATTTATAGGGTGCAATGTGATTTAAAAGACTCTTCAGGCTGGTGTCAGCCATTGTGGTCTGCTGTGGAAGACAAAACCCGATTGAATAAGGTCAAATGCAGGAGATCAACTGTGGGTCAAATGCACCTGTTACTAAATTCTCAATGATCTGAGAAGCATCTCAAACTTATCTCAAACTATTGTCACTGATACATGTCCAAAACCTGTCAAAAATATATATAAAAGCATGTTAAAAAAGAATTAGCATGTAAAATACAATTAATACATTAACCACATTTTATTATATTATATTATATTTAGTAGTTAGAAGACAATATTTCTATTTGCTATAGTTGTCCTTTAATTAATATGAAGCTACCTTTATATTGCACGCCAGTTCTGTAATCTGTGCTCATCGGATGATGTGAATTCAGATGGATTAACTTGCCATTGTATTTCCGATTGTCTTAATTTCATTCAGTAAAATGTTCCACAAAGGAGTTGACGTGACTCATCCCTTTACTAGTAACAATGCTTCATTGAGTAAAATGTGATGTATTGTGCTGCTTTGTGAATGTGCCATTTTCTCACTGCTTGGGTACTGGAGTGGAATGTTTTAACTCAGTTCTGTCAACACTGTAATTGAAAAATGAGCTTTGTGTATTTGAGATGCATTGAATGCCAAAGATGCATTTCTAAAGTTGACAGCAAGGACTTCACTTCACTTCAATTCACTTCTGGAAAATGATGACTTAACTATATACTTGTAACTTTTATACATTTCACAAGAAAAGTTATTTTAGGTTATAAATATCAAAACTGCGCTGAATTACCAAAAAAAGTTCTGATGCATTGTTTTATGTGCTGAGGGGTGCGGTTATCCCATTCAAAATAAATGTGTTTCAACCAAAAAAAATTGTAAACGGGCTATAAAGATTAGCAATTTTTAACAGGATTATTATTATTATACAGGATTTATATAGCATCAACAGTTTGCACAGCGCTTTACAATATAAAGAGCGACAATACAGCAACAGTACAATTCAAAACAAGAGGGTTAGAGGGGCCCTGCTCCTGCGAGCTTACAATCTAAGAGGGAGGGGCTGGTGAAACAAAAGGTAGGGACTGTGGGGGATGAACTGATGAGGGGAGTAGAAGATTCCGTTGTTAACTGGAGGCAGGATAGGCCTCCCCGAAGAGATGAGTTTTCAGGGATCGCCTAAAAGTGGACAGAGTAGGAAATAGGCGGACAGATTGGGGTAGAGAGATCCAGAGGATGAGAGAGGCTCTGGAGAAGTCCTGGAGACTAGCAATGGAGGAGGAGACAAGGGAGCTAGAGAGCAGAAGGTCTTGGGAGTAGCGAAGAGGACGGTTTGGGTGATATTTGGATATAAGATTGGTGATGTAGCTTGGGGCAGAATTGTAAATGGCTTTGTATGTCATGGTTAGGGTTTTGAATTTTATTCTTTGGAGAATGGTAAGCCAGTGGAGGGATTGGCAGAGAGGAGTGGCAGACTCCAAATGGTTGGTAAGGTGGATGAGTCTGGCAGCAGCATTCATGATAGACTGAAGAGGGGATAGCTTGCAGAGAGGTAGGCCAATTAGGAGGGAGTTACAATAGTCACAACCAATATCATATTCATTCATTTCAGATTGTTCACCTTAACCACTTAACAACTGACCCATAGCCGAATGATGGCTAGAGGGCGGTTGCTTAATTCTGGGATGACGTCATTTGACGTCCTCCCAGAATCGCGTTTCCCACGCGCCCCCTGGGGTGCGCACACGGCAACATCCGAGACCACCGGGTCCCCTGCATCACGGATCGCAGTGAATGGCCGCTGTGAGCGGCCTTTTACCACGTGATAAGCTCCGTCAAATGATGGAGCGATCACATGTAAACAAGCCGGCGCTTCCGCTGGCTTTTCTCTCTCCTCTTGGTGCATTGTGGGGCAGAGTGAGGACGTGTGCAGCGCTGAGGGCAATGTGTAATGTCCATAGTGCTGCTAAGTGACAGTGAGGGACAGGCTGCTCCCCCCACCATCCATCCACACCCACCACCCACCAATCCTCACCCCATCTGTGCTCACCCACCCAGCCATCCTCACCCCATACATACTCATCCATCCATGCTCAGCCACCCATCCATCCCCATCCAGCTCATCCAAGCTCAGTCATCCCCATCCGTGCTCATCCATCCCATCCGTGCTCACCCATCTCCATCCATGCTCATCCATTCCCATCCGTGCTCATCCATCCCCATCCATGCTCAGTCATCCCCATCCGTGCTCATCTATCCCCATCCATGGCTCATTTGCGCCTTATTCATGCTCATCCATACCACATCAGTTCTCATCCGTGACACATCCATGCCACTACAGTACCCATCCAGCCATCCTCACCCATCCAGCTCATCCATCCCTATCCATGCTAAGTCATCCTCTTCCATGCTCAGTCATCCCCATCCATGCTCATCCATCCTCATTCATGCTCATCCATCCCCATCCATGCTCATCTATCCCCATCCGTGCTCATCCATCCCCATCCATGGCTCATTTGTGCCTCAATTATGCTCATCCATACCATATCAGTTCTCATCCATGACACATCCATGCCACTACAGTGCCCATCCATGCCACTGCAATGCCCATCCATGCCACTACAGTGCCCATCCATGGCACTACACTGCCCATCCATGCCACTACACTGCCTATCCATGCCACCACAGTGCCTCACAATAGCATAAAAGATAGTCAAATTAGATTTGAAATGTATGCACCTAGAACACCTGACGGTGCTCCCTACATGTTGGGCCTGTTTATGTGGTCAGGCTGTGTAAAAGTGTCACACATGTAGTATCGCCATACTCGGGAGGAGTAGCAGAATATATTTTGGGGTGTAATTTTTGCTAGATACATGCTGTGTGTTAGAAATATTGTATAAATGGACAACCTCGTGTAAAAAAAAATGCGTTTTCATTTTTTTCCCACATTTTCCAAAAACTACTGGAAAAAAATGACATGTTCAAAAGACTCATTATGCCTCCTAGAATATATGTTGGGGTGTTTGCTTTCCAAATTGGGTCATTTTTTGGGCGTTTCCATTGTCCTGGTGCTCCAGGA
The DNA here is from genome assembly GCA_018402905.1 of Glandirana rugosa. Lineage (NCBI taxonomy): Eukaryota > Metazoa > Chordata > Amphibia > Anura > Ranidae > Glandirana > Glandirana rugosa. Next base: position 86,983 of record BLSH010277172.1, on the reverse strand, counting down.
CCTTCAAAAGTGCAAGAGGTAGTCAAGAATTTATATGTGTATTTTATGCTCCTAGAACGCCTGATTGTGCTCCCTGCATGTTGGGCCTCTGTATGTGGCCAGGCTGTGTAAAAGTCTCACACATGTGGTATCGCCATACTCAGGAGGAGTAGTAGAATGTGTTTTGGGGTGTAATTTGTGGTATGCATATGCTGGGTGTGAGAAATAACCTGTTAACATTTGACAATTTTGTGAAAAAAAAGAAAAAATCTTCATTTTGCAAAGAATTGTGGGAAAAAATTACGACTTCAAAAAATTCACCATGCCTCTTATTAAATACCTTGGAATGTCTACTTTCCAAAAGGGAGTATTTGTACTTTCCTCGCTTGTTAGGGTCTCAACAAATGAGAAAGGCCATCAGTACATCAGGTGTGATCAATATTCAGTGATTGGCACCATAGCTTGTAGACTCTATAACCTTCACAAAGACCAAATAATATACACTAATTTGTTTTTTTTTGTTTTTTTTTTTAACCAAAGATATGTAGCAGTATAACTTTTGGCCAAAATAGATGAAGAAAAATTACTAATTTGCAAAATTTTATAACAGAAACGAAGAAAAATTATAAAAAATAAAAAACCCAGCGATGATTAAATACCGCCAAAAGAAAGCTCTATTTGTGTGAAAAAAAGGACGCAAATTTAATATGGGTACAGTGTTGCATGACTGAGTAATTGTCATTCAAAACGTGAGAGCACTGAAAGCTGAAAATTGGTCTTGTTGTTAAGGGGGTTTAAGTGCCCAGTGGTCAAGTGGTTAAGGCTAAATTTTGAATAGATATAGAAAAATGCCTTTACAGCTCATCAGTTTAGAGGTAAACATAAATGAGGGACGTCAAATTATTTCTCACATAACCAATATGTGTTTTGCAATCATTGTTTATATATGCATGCCCTATGCACTCTTGTATGCGTATATGCGGGATGACGGAGTGCTTTTACTTTTTAAGAATTTTATTCTATAGCATTTATTTTCAGAAAACATTTTTATTTAGTTCACATTAAAACTTTTATTGTGAAAAAATTACATCTCATTTTTTTTGAGGGATAAAATATCAATATTAATCTTTGAATGTTTGAGAAAAACAGATAATTGAAATACACAAGTATTAAGAAAAAAAATCTAGACAGAATTATAGAAAAGTAAAATGTTCCTGATAAAACTATACCAGCTGGGAAATCCACTGAAATACAATATTCTTCTAAAGTCTAGGCTATACTTTTAGAATTTACACATTAAATGTCAGGAATATCTGGAGTTTAGCCATTTTATTAATTAGCATATTTGTGATGAGAAGCTGATAAATGTGAAAAGTCAAAACATTAGTGCGCCTACTGAGACCTCATGTAACCTTGTTTGCTGAAAGCACCTTCACTAAATATTGAATAGGAAGGTCGAGGATCACTTACACTGCAGCCCCTCTCACTGAGAATTATTCAACCGCTCAGCGTCTGCCACCCCTCTCTGCCAATCCCTCCATTGGCTACCACTCGCCCAACAAATTAAATTCAAAATACTAACAATAAGTTACAAAGCCATCCACAACTCTGTTGCCAGCTACATCACTAACCTAGTCTCAAAATACCAACCTAAGCATTCTCTTTGTTCCTCCCAAGACCTCCTGCTCTCCAGCTCCCTCATCACCTCCTCTCATATTCGCCTCCAGGACTTCTCCCGAGTCTCTCCCAACCTCTGGAATTCCCTACCCCAATCTGTCAGACTGTCCCCAAATCTATCCACTTTCAGGCGATCCCTGAAAACGTTTCTCTTCAGGGAAGCCTATCCTGCCTCCACCTAACAACTGCACTTTTATTTTCTTCATCGGCTCATCCCCCACAATTATTGCCCTTTCGTATCACTTGACCCTCCCTTCTAGATTGTAAGCTCTAACAAGCACGGCCCTCTGATTCCTCCTGTATTGAATTGTATTGTACTGTCTGCCCTAATATTGTAAAGCGCTGTGCAAACTGTCGGCGCTATATAAATCTAGTATAAAAATAATACTAATAATAATTAAACTAGTGGCCCTTTTACCTATTTTGTAGCTTTTTTTTAACTTTTGTTTTACTTAATTTTTTTTACTTTCACAAGTGGGCTAATAAGCTCCATATGTAATAGCATTGAGCAGGGGACAGATACTCTTTTTGGAGACATCAGGAGCATATTGGACCCCCAAAATCTTCCCTGCCCTCTGCTCCAGTCGATCTAGTGCAGACTGCGCTCAATATGCTGTTTACCTGGCTTTGCAGTGGGATTTTGACTCTGAACCTGGAAGTACTCAGACCTGAGCGCTTCCAGGTTCACACTCTGCAGTAGACATTTTTCTCACCACGCTGACAAGGTTTAATGGGGAGGGGGGGCCTGAGCTTGTTTTATTGACTTGAAGGAAGGAGGTAGGACATACACCCAAAGTTCGGAACAATAATAGGTACCTAAATCTGACTTCTTAATAGCCTTCTGAACTGACCGAGAAAAGGAGGGTTAGCACTCTGAACCAATCATATTCTTTTGCATTTTTCTAAAGATGCTGGAAGTGAATTGGAGAACGAAAAGATGACTCCATGTTTGCTGCTACTACTTCACTGTTACTGACTGGGGAAGATCATAAATTATGTTGTATTGCTAACTTGCAGTGATGTGTGCAAAGAACTTCTGGACCAGGCTGTCCTGTTTGCCAGGGGTGCCTGGGTCAAAACAATTACTAAATCCTTTAGCAGGTAAAACAGTTCGTATTATTGTTTTTCACTTGGGTATTTAGCTGCGTGCTTGGAGTCCATGTTTAATTCATATTGCTTTATTAGCAATTACCATCTGTTACGATTTTTGGCAGCATCCCAAACTTCATATTTTGTTGGTATATACTAGAGTTTTACAGGTAGTATGGCTAGTGTCAAGGCGATTAATGATCTGATATTGTTGGGAAAAATCCTATTTATCACTATTGAAAGCAGTATTTCAACTTTTTTTTGGTATTGAGTGTATACTTAATGTAACTAAATTCTCTTTTCAAAAACCTTAAGTGCCCGTTCACACAGGGGCGACTTGCGATCCGACTTGAGTTGCCTCAAGTCGCCCCAAGTCGCTTGACATTTGAAATCCCATTGAAATGAATGGGAGCCTTCTTAATATACACGACTGAAGTCGCTCCGGCTTCAAGGCGACTTCTGAAAAGGTTCCTGTACTACTTCTAGGCGACTTCTATCCGACTTGTGCCCATAGGATTCAATAGAAGTCGCCTAAAAGTCGGATCCCCATCTACATGGAAGCGACTTTACAGTTAAAAGAATAGAATTTATTTTTAGGCAGCCCCATCCCTCCTGTCTCTGATTGGTCAAGGCAAAGTCGCCTGGCAAAAGTCGTGTTGTAAAGTCGCCTGAGGCCCTTGAAGTCACGCTGAAGTCGCTATGAAAGTCGCGCTGAAATCGCCTACTGAAGACGTGCCAAAGTCGAGGCGCCCCTATGTGAATGCAGGCTTAGGGTTCTGTCCCATGTTTGGGAGCAGAGTGCTTTGCACCCAAACTTTGCTACTATGATTTTTAAGAGGTGTGCTCCAAACTCTGATCACAGATACATAGGGAGGGAGCAGAGTACACCCACCATAACAAACTGCACCAAAAAGCATAATCACTGCACCAAGACTGTTCATTAAAAGCTGTTGGTGCTTTTAAGCACAGATATCTGAATAAGCCCTATTCAGTTCTACAATTTATGAAAGGTTTTATAGGTTTTTATGACATTTATGTCTATTATATTCTCTAGTTTCCTGGTTAGTATTAAACTCTATTGTCTACATTTTAAAACTAACCAGTCTAAGAGGAGGAATCCAAAGACAAAACTTGAAGTCTCCTCTAATGCACTTTCCATACCTTTGCTTTCAATGAAGTGCTGAATAGTGTGAAGCAGAGAGGGTTCTTAGTCACCGAGTAAATCCCAGTGGGGCGGTGATGTTATTGCTACATTAACTCATTATGAGATCAGCTTACAAACACTAGGTTAGAAGCTTCTTCGAAAGGAGTGAGTCCTAATTAGTGCTAAAACCTGCCACTGTCTGTCTCACGGTAATCAGCACCTGTAAGTCAACCCTTCAGTATGGCCAGCAGTCTCGCCAGTCCACATTTGGTGATGCAAAATTTCAAACATTCCCTAAATTGGTGGTTTTGTGTTTGCCCAATAAGATTGGATCGTAAAGAGAATAGGTGGCTTATTATATACAAACATGGAACAAACAATAAAGTGAGGTCATGAATTATGGAAGCTGTGTCTATTACCACTGACACATCCTTTTTAAGCAACAACAGGATCCTTTTGCTTTAAATGATTGCAAAGGTTTGATTTTAGGGTCCAAGCTTTACATGCATATAAATATGAAATAATTAGATGAACCTCAAACAGCCCTTCTCTAAAGGCTCGTACACACGGGACGACGATCGTGCGTACGACCGTGTTGAATCGTACGTTGACGGTCCTATGTAGCCTACTGACATGCACACGACGGTCGTACATACAACTTGCGGCCGGCCGAACGTGATGACGCGAACGAGCGTATAATGAGGAAGTAGCGTCACCTTTTGGGCTCCTTTCTAATTTCATGTTAGTTGAAGTGGACTTGGCGCATGCGTGTTTAGCACAATACAACTTTGTTGAACACAGCTGCTCTACACACGACTCAACGGTCGTATGCGAGCTTGTTGACACGACCAAGTTTTCTAGTCTGCACATACAACTCCCACGAACGACCGTCGTACGTTCAACTGTTGAAAGCGCCGCCACAGACGATCGATTCTGCATGCAACGGTCGTGAGTACGACGTGTTGAACACGATCGTCGTCCCGTGTGTACGAGGCTTAAAGGTTGTACGTCCGGACGTCCAAAATCGTATGTTGGCTGTTGTGTCTCGCGTACTGACGTGCACTAGGCGATCGCATGACCAAGCCTAACGTGGTAACGTGCTATAAAGAGTAGGTTCAGGTGAATGTGATTTGTGAATTAGTAACGTAGGTTTACACGAATGGACACTTCCGGACGTTCCTGACTTCTGAGCATGCGTGTTTTGCACGTACAGCTTTGTTGGCCCAACTCCTCTGTACACACAATACAACAGTCGTACAACCGCTTGTTGTTCAACAAAAGTTTTCTAGTCTGCTCATCCAACTTCTTTTGTATGACCGTCGCACGTTGGCTGTTCTAATTGCGCATACTAACGGTCAGATGATCGTACAACAAGCTGTTGTACGACTGTTGTTGTACAATCGTTGTAGCGTGTGTACGTGGCTTTAGGGTCCAGGGTTGAAATACTTTGCCAGGTCATTTTTGGTTTCTCCAGGATGTGCCAGCACTATGTCTGCTATTTGGGGGGAAAACTGTATTTGCTAAAGACATCTAGTGACCATGCAGTAGATTTATATCCTGTCACTATCAAGGAATATTTTTTATTAAATTTGTTTGTACCCAGAGTCCAGTTCTAGGCCTAATTAAGACAGTCTGCGTCCAGGGCCCAACATCTACAGGTAATCGATGCATGTGCAATTATAACTGTTCCCAGGAAACCCCGCTAAGTCTCTTGTGAAACATTGTAGTGTGAATGAGGCCTGAAGGCCAAGACGGCTGGATCATACCCATAGCTACATAGGTGAGGAAAGGGGAAAGCAACAAGATATAAATAGTGCAACCATTTAACAATAAATGTATGATAAACAGTATGTATGGTAAACAGTGGTGTATGATAATACAAAAGCGAATACCATTTTATTTTACGTCTGTCTGGAATTCAGCTAAAAAGGTATAATATAGCAAGCACTTTGTTTTTAGTTGTTCTTTTAGTTTTTATTGCCCCGTTAATCCTAACATAGTTTTTGATGTGACTTTCACATTTTTAAATGATTGATCCCCCATATTTTGTTGCAATAAACGTTGAGGTTGAGTAATCAGTAGAAGGAGCTCTGTATTTATTTCAACCTTCCAAAACACACACATAAGATATTAGCCACACAGGGATTGCATTGTTTTGATTTGCATTGAGTCGGCCAACTCATAAAGCCCCTGTACACCAACGGTCGTTCAACCAGCTTGTTGTACGATCATCGGACAGTTAGTACATGGTACAATGGTTGTACAACTGAAGTTGGATGAGCAGACTAGAAAACTTTGGTTGTACAACAAGCGGTTGTATGATCGTTGTACCGTGTGTACAGAGAAGTTGGGCCAACAAAGCTGTACGTGCAAAACAGGCATGCTCAGAAGTCAGGAATGCTCTGTAGTGTCCGTTCTGGGAAATCTATGTTCCTAATTCACAAATCACATTCACCTGAATTTCCTCCTTATATGCTCGTAACACGTCACTACGTTTGGCTTGGTTGTACGATCGCTTAGTTCGTGTCAGTATGCGAGACACAACAGCCGACATCCAACTTGGTTCAAATCTGGACGTTTGGTTGTACAACCGTTGCACCCATGTGTACGAGGCATAAGGGTTGATTTAGAAAAGGCAAATGCACTGTTCACTTTGCATGGGAATTTTCCCTTAGTTTAGCAAATGAGGTGATGCTCTGATAACTTCCATCGTTCAGTCACATGCAAGCAAAAATAATGTTTTGCTTTTACTTTCCTTGATGGTGATTGGGTATTCTTTGCAAAAAAGAATTTTTACAACATCCTCTAAGCTAAGGGAATATTCCCTTCCAAAGAGAAAATACCTTTGCAAAGTGAACCACCTTTTTGTTTTTAGTACATCAACCCCAAAGATTTGATAAATAAAGAAGGAGCAGTAAATCAAATGCATTATGTAGCACATTAAAGTAGGGAGCAGAGAGTATATAATGAGCAAATATACTTTTTTAATGTTTTAAAAAAACATTAGCCTACATTGTAACATTATTTCTATAAAGCTACGTTTTTTACTCACATTTCTATAATATCTTTGAAAAAAGCCATACATACAGTATATATACTTATAACAGCACAGCAGTAACAGCAAACATACAAACCAGTACAGCAATACATACAGGCAAGTCCATAAATATCGGGACATCAACACAATTCTAATCTTTTTGGCTCTATACACCACCACAATGGATTTGAAATGAAACAAACAAGATGTGCTTTAACTGCAGACTTGCAGCTTTAATTTGAGGGTATTTACATCCAAAACAGGTGAACGGTGTAGGAATTACAACACTTTGTATATGTGGCTCCCACTTTTTAAGGGACCAAAAGTAATGGGACAGATTAACAATCCTAAATCAAACTTTCACTTTTTAATACTTGGTTGCAAATCCTTTGCAGTCAATTACAGCCTGAAGTCTGGAACGCATAGACATCCCCTGAAAGTAAGCAGTGAAAGCACATCTTGTTTGTTTCATTTCAAATCCATTGTGGTGGTGTATAGAGCCAAAAAGATTAGAATTGTGTCAATGTCCCAATATTAATGGACCTGGCTGTATATAAAAAAAACATACAGCTCCCTGCTTTGAGGTTTGCTTTGTCTGATTGGCACTTCAGATGAGTAATCCTTACAACTTTTTCACTTGTAAATTTAGCTTGAGCTATTGAGCTCTGTAAAGCAATTTTTATTACGACAAACAGTAAGGAGATAGAAGAAAAAACACATATTTTAAATGTTTTCTTTTTGTCATGACCATAATAAATATATACAAAGCCTGGTCATGATTGTTTATTAATAATGTATACAGCCTGACACCAGACTGCACAACCTATTAGTCGGATGATTAAATTGGCATCTAAAAGTTTTACTGCCATACTCTACTTGTACATAGAATTTGTTACTTTTTCCCCATTGCAACTGGTATGGAGTTCCATCTTTGCAATCCTATTGACATTTTGGATCAATTATTACGAGAATTCCTTGCTAAAGAAAAGCAAAAAAGAGTCTGGCTATTTTCAAGCTGACAAACATTTTGTAGAAGAATTTCATGAATGTTTTTCTAGACGAAAAAAATTACATGCTCACAGGTCCAGCCAGCCTGAGGCTTATCATGCAGAAAGCTAAAGCAGGAAGGAGGGCAAGTGATACCTTGCAAGACCTTTCAATATTATTTGCATACAGATGTGCTCATAAGTTTACATACTCTGGCAGAATTTATGATTTCTTGGCCATTTTTCAGAGAATATAAATGAGAACACAAAAACATTTCTTTCGCTCATGGTTAGTGTTTGACTGAAGCCATTTATTATTAATCAACTGTGTTTACTCTTTTTAAATCATAATGACAACAGAAACTACCCAAATGACCCTGATCAAAAGTTTACATACACTGGTGATTTTGGCCTGATAACATGCACACAAGTTGGCACAAAGGGGTTGGAATGGCTATTAAAGGTAACCATCCTCGCCTGTGATCTATTTGCTTGTAATTAGTGTGTGTGTATAAAAGGTCAATGAGTTTCTGGACTCCTGACAGACCCTTGCATCTTTCATCCAGTGCTGCACTGACGTTTCTGGATTCTAAGTAATGGGGAAAGCAAACGAATTGTCAAAGGATCTGTGGGAAAAGGTAGTTAAACTGTATAAAACAGGAAAGGGATATAAAAAGATATCCGAGGAATTGAGAATGCTAATCAGCAGTGTTCAAACTCTAAACAAGAAGTGGAAAATTAGGGGTTCTGTTAAACCAAACCATGGTCAGGAAGACCAACTCAAGATTTCAGCCACAACTGGGCATTTTGTCAAGAGGAATGGGCAGCTTTACCATCTGAGAAGATAAAGAGCCTCATCCACAAATACCAAAAAATACTTCTAGTTATAACATGTGGTGTGGCTGTTTGAAGATGCACAATAAGGAGGCACTTGAAGAAAGATGGGCTGCATGGTCAAGTCGCCAGAAGAAAGCCATTACTACGCAAATGCCACAAAGTATCCTGCTTACAATATGGCAAACAGCACAGAGACAAGCCTCAGTCCTTCAGGCAAAAGTCATTTGGAGTGATGAGACCGAAATTTAAGTTAATACTGTGTATTGCCTCCTTTAACATCAATGACGGCTTGACTGTCCTGGCGCTCACGGCGGGCATGAGAACGCGGCGGCGCGCGCTCGTGAACCGCCATTTATAGGCGGTGATTCGCGTTATGCTGCCACCTTGCAGCAGTAAATGTACGCGTCGCAGTCCGGAAGTAGTTAAACCCATTTCCAACTAATTTAAAGTCTCCAATTCTTTTACTTCCCTGTGCATAATTTCTGCTACACACCCATCTACTTAAATATAAACCTTCATCCAAGTGGCACTCTGGTGACCTCCAACCCCCTCAAAGGTTTCTATTTAGGGGCAGAGAAAATATCATACTGCAATGATGTGTATGCACCACTGGCACTGGCTGATGGCTTCACTTTTTTTTGCTACATGACTACAGGGGAAGGAAGGGAATGTTGACTCACTATCCATTGACTTCCAGGTTGAGTGAGGTTGGGTATTATGCAAGTTAGAAATGGGGTGGCAGTGGCAGGTTCCAGCAGACTTTTGCTTGGGAGGGCACCAAGGAGAAGGTTGGGACATTTGCAATTTCTTTACATCCAAAAGCTGGTATTGGGCTTTAACTAACAATCTCAATGAGATAGTTAAATGTTATCAGAAGAGTTAAAGCTTTCATTACATTCAGAACTAGGTGTCCTTTTAGTGCTGCCACATATGAGAAGGCCTAGGCACTCAGCCGTATGACTTCTAATAACACAATCTGAACTCTAATTCTTTCTTTCAGAAGAGATCATTTGACAAAATGCCTAGGCTTTTAAAATTTTGCTAAAATTAAAAGGTGCTTAGCACAGTGTTTTCTCCAATATATAGTTAAAAGAGAAATATGGCTTTTGAAAAAAATAAAGCTTTATACTCACCTAGGTGGATGCAGCATTGATCCAATGCTGCATCTGTCCCCCACTGGCTCTGCACTGAGAACTGAGCGATCAAACACCACTGATTGCTCAGTTCTCCCATCTGCTGTCTGACTGTCAGTCTCCAGCTCTCTGCTTTGCCCCTACAGTGCTCACTGGAGCACTGGGCTGTGGAGGGGGGCGGTAGCAGCTGGCACAGGCTCTCAGTGGGTCTCTGAGAGGCTGAGCCAGGTACCAGTGAAGGCTCCTGGGTGGATCCTGACTTTAAAGCTGGAATCTTTCCTGACCCTGGACTGGCTGAGTGACATCAGCGTTGTCAGCTGAAAACAGGTCACAGGTGTGCAGAATGAACTGTACTTCTGTGATCCCCAGGAGTATAGCCAAATTAGCTTTGCCTATACTTCTTCTTTAATCCCTTCTATTATTCTATAACTATTTTAGCAAGGCGGTTAACATTGCTTGACCCCTTGGCACTGACAGTACACATTTATGCTGCCTCTTGGTGCGTGGCCCTTAGCGCCGAGCGGCCACATATATGCGGCCCTCTGAAAACAACTTACTGTGCTGAGAGTGAACTCTCTTCACCAGTGGTGGCTGGTGTTTTTTTTGGGGGGGGTAGTTGTTTGCCGCACTATTCCCCTCTCGCTGTCTGCAGGTCAGTCTGGCACTTACCCCATCTGGGTGGCAGATGGCAGGCAGCGGCTTCGGTATCCTCTCCTCCAGCGCGACGGACCCCATCTAGACGGCAGGTGGTGGGCAGCAGCTTCGGTGTCCTCTCCTCCAGCATGGTGGACCCCATCTAGGTGGCGGATGGTGGGCTGTGGGCAGCGGTTCCGGTGTCCTCTCCTCCAGCACAGTGAATCCCATCTAGGTGGCGTGTGGCAGACGGCTGGCAGTGGCTCTGGTTTCCTCTCCTCCAGCACAGAGGTTTCTGCCATGCGTCTCTCCTCCTCCTAGGCACTAGGTGTCCAATTGGATCGCCTGGCGTTTTGGCCAATTGGGAAAAGGGTCTCACAACCCACGTCCTGATTGGCAAGGAGGAGATTTAGTGTGAAAATAGCAAATTTTCATTCGCTATTGTCACACAACAGCGCCCTGAGCCCATCCTTTTTTTAAAGCCTATTAGAGCCCTGTATGTAGATCAGGGGGCCGGATGCATGGATAGGGGGGGGGGCACCTAATGGACAGGTCACCACTACTCTCCACTCTCCCAGCATGTTGGCTGGCTGGGGTCGGTAAACTGCATGCTTGCTATCAGGAGCTTTTTGATCATGTGACCACTATGACAGCCAATCACAGCAGTCAGATTACTTGAATGCCTGCCTCGTCCTCTCAGCTTTTAGAACTCTTAATGGGCTGGGAGGCGATTGGTGGGAAGGGGTTAATTTAAACATATTTATATGGGGTCAATTGCAAGATAAATGAAAAAACTTCATAATCCATGCACAGTTTCAAGCACAGAAGTGCAATAAAGAAATGTTTTTGTTCTAGTTCCTAAAGTGATATTCACAAAAATATTAATTTCACCCAACATTTTCCTGCTTTCCTTGGAAGAACATGCAGACCAAATAATGAACACTTTCTTCTAGGTCATGCTGTATTTTGATACATGATTAGAAAAGGAAAGGCTCATGGTTGTTCAGCTCTTTTTCTGGATCACATCTGCTCATCTGTCATGTGCTGAGGAGGTCACATTTGCATTTGTACACATTAATAAGGCGGTATGCACAGTCTTCAATATGAAATGATCCATGAAGTTAAAGGCGAAGCATGACGGTTTTGTACCCATATACCGTTCTTTATTATGATGTTTATTTCTTTTTTTTTACACATTTACTACAAAAGCAACCGGCCCCTCCACCCTACCTACCGCCTAAGCTAATTTAACCTAGAACACCCCACCCCATTGAATACCTATCTCTTCATGGCCAAATGGGCCTCCTGCAGTGTTTACAAACTGGGTGCATCTGTGTAGTTATTCCCCATACACATGAATGGAGCTGTATTCCTACATGAGAGAAGTTAGGATTATTCAAGGCTATGGGGAGTTTGTAGACAGGTGCAGTTGATTGTCTCCACAGCAGGTTGCATTCAACCGCAACGGCAATGCAGAGGGAGAGGAAGTCACGAGTAACAAAGTTCCTCTTTGGTTTTCTGAGTCACTTGATCCAATTTGATGCTGGTCACCTATGTGACTTTGCCGGCCATCTTGGGTGTGGCAGAGTCTATTTAAGACCCTGGCCCCTGGTTTTGGCACACATTCACGTGTGGATAGTGTAGGGACAGTTTACCCATTTGTCAGGGACAGTATTCGCAGCATGGAAAGATTCCAGACGAGTAGGGAGAGCTTAGGGCTCACAATCTCTTTGGACATCTTCCTGTTTCAGCACGAGACAGCCAGGCCACATTCTGCCCCTCCAGACAAACGCTGTCAGTTCAGCCGATACCTGCACCGCTACATGCTGTTGCCATCTGTGAGTGTTCCCGGTTGAACCTTCTCGCACCAGGTTTACTAAGAATTGTTTTGCCTTTACTTCAATACACATTGTATTGATTGCACCTGGACTGTGTGTGCGTTATGGCTGGCACACCAAGCTGCACCCACCTACAAGTTGGCCGGCTTCATTCAAGTCTATAGGGAGTTACTGAACAGGTGTAACCAAAGCTTTCTGCACCAAGGTGTACACACTGAGGGAGACCCTCACCCCCTCAGTGAAGCTAAGTATACACCTGGGGCATAGGGTTGCCACCTCATCCCTTTAAAACCAAACACATATTAATTACACAGGTTCTGTGGCTGATTAAGGTGGCAATTAAACTCATTTGGTGCCTTATCTGCATTAAATTAGCCTCAGAACCTCTGGAATTTATGTGTTCGGGTTTAAAGGAATGAGGTGGCAACCCTACTGGGGCATAGATACCCTACCCTAACCAACCCCACCCCCCCAGAAGCAGTCAAGCTGCTCCTCCTCAACACCACTATGCGGTATTAAGGTAAAACACCTTCCACTGTCTGTGCTCCCCCCCCCTTCCTAAACACTTACCTGACACCACTCTCAATCCAGTGCTGTCCCCTCCAGCAACCCGACTCTCCTCTCTTCCTGCATTCACTGGCTTTACTAAGAGCAGGGCTGGTGCAAGGATTTTTGACACCCTAGGCGAAACCTCATTTTGCCGCCCCCCTGGCTCCACCCCGACTCCACCCCCGATTCCACCCCCCCCTTTTCCCTGCCCAGCCTGATCAGCGCCAATGAATTGCAGCCTCACCAGCGCCCATCAAATACAGCTTCACCAGCGCCAATCAATACAGCCTCACCTGTGCCCATCAAATACAACTTCACCAGCGCCAATGAATACAGCCTCACCTGTGCCCATCAAACACAACTTCACCAGCGCCAATCAATACAGCCTCACCTGTGCCCATCAAATACAGCTTCACCAGCGCCAATCAATACAGTCTCACCTGTGCCCATCATATACAGCTTCACCAGCGCCAATCAATAAAGCCTCACCTGTGCCCATCAAATACAGCTTCACCTGTGCCCATCAAATACAGCCTCACTGGGGGGTGGGGGCAGAGGGGGGGTATTTAGCAGATCAGTAACTATTTCTATATACATTTGCAAATGCCATTTGATAATACAATCTCATTATCTCAGTCAGACAGTGTCAGTTTTTACATGAATCAATGCAGAGCAGCCAGGGACAGATCAACAGTGGCCAGGCGCCCCTAGGTGGCAGTGCGCCCTAGGCGGCCGCCTACTCCGCCTATTGGTAGAGCCGGCCCTGACTAAGAGCAGTGGGAATTGTTGGCCTCTGCTGCTGTCAGTCAAATTCTGTAAGGCGGGAGCAGGGCCGAGCCGTGCTGTGTGTATCTAAGGATACACACATTATGCAAAATATAAGTGCAGCACAATCAACTCTGATCCAATGCAAACAAAGATCTAAAGCAAAAAACATAAAAAAAAATGACATATAGTAAATGACAAATATAGTGAATGCCGTGTAACAGTCCCATAAATAGAACTCCACCACTGTTTACACATAAAGTGACAGTTCATGTAATCTCTTCTAATGTGTTTGGAAGAAACTACATGAACTGTCACTTTATATGTACACAGTGGTTGAGTTCTATTTATGGGACTGCTACACAGCATTCACTACATTTATCAATTACTATATGTCATATTTTTGATGGTTTTTGTTTGAGATTTTTGTTTGCATTGGATCAGAGTTGATTGTGCTGCACTTATATTTTGCTTAGTTTGTTTTGTGAGAAAGGTTTGGTGGACATGCTCAATGTTGGCAGCAGTCTTAACCTAGGTTATAAGGTTAATGATAAAAGCAGGGAACCACCTTGGCATGAATATATATATATATATTGGTGATTGCACTGATTATAGTGTATCACATAATTTTATGGATACACACAGTCCAGCTCAGGAGGAGTGGACAGTGACGATGGGGGGTGATTCGTGGCCGCTCTGTGCAAAATGATTGTAAAATGATGGCACGGAACAGGTAAGTATAACATGTTTGTTATTTTAATTAAAAAGAAATGTAGCTTTACAATCACTTTAACACTTTCTATCACTAACTCAGAGTAAGTACCGTATGCAAATTGAGAACACTGTCTTCACTTGTTGCATGCTTGTTCTTGGTCAGGGACTAAAAAAGTGTTGAAATCAGAGACAGCCAGGTAATTAGCATTTTCATGAGGTGCTCAGCTATGGCAGCCTACATACATTATAGGGCAAAAAGTTTGTGAGCACCTAACTATCACATGTACACTGTAAGGCCAAATGTTTGTGGAAGCTTTAATATCTACAAAGAAAGGGGTGGGCAACTCCATATTAAAGTGGTTGTAAACTATTTACAACCACTTTAATCTACAGGTAAGCCTATAATAAGGCTTACCTGTAGGTTCCATGAATATCTCCTAAATCTGCACGGCTTAGGAGATATACAGTGTACTCGCATGTGCCAACATCATTGGCACATGCGCAGCGAAGAAATGGGCCGCCATGCCGTTTCTTCACTAACATCGTGCCGCGATTGGCGGCTCCCTTGCACATATGTGTGACGGCACGAGACTTCGGCCAATCACAGAGAAGGAGTCCGAGGCCCCAGAAGGAATAGAGGTGAAGATGGACGCAGCCTGGAGAGAGGACAGCGTGGGCTTTGAATGCAAGTAAGTGACACATAATAGGCTAGTATGCGATGCATACTAGCCTATTATGCTTTTACTTTGCAGCGTAATAAAGAGGAAGTAAAACCCATCAAGGTTTACTTCCTCTTTAATGCCCATGGTTTTGGAATGAGATGTTCAACAAGCTCATGTGGGTGTGATGGTCAGGTGTCCATAAAGTCCATAAAGTGTATCTCTCTAAGCACAGTTTTCATTAAAGCAGAACTTTTCCCATAACAACTTGATAAAAAATAATGTTCTTTAGCAAGGGACATACAATCCTCATGAATAGAGTTGAGCGAACTTCTAGAAGTCCGGGTTCTGCTGGTTCGGCCGAACTTCGGGACAAAGTCCGGGTTCGGGTCCGGACAGAACCCGATCTTTGTACCGGACCCCGAACCCCATTGAAATCAATGGAGACCCGGACTTTTAGGTACAAAAAGTGCTGTAAAATAGTCCTGGAAGGTCCTAGAGGTCTGCAAAAGGAAGGACATGTGGTTTCAGGCCCAGAGGTAACTAAAGTTACCCCAAGCCCCAGGCCATGTTTCTAGCCCAAGACAGGCCTGGGCTTGGGCCTGAAACAGGGCTTCAAGCCGGCTTGGTCGTCTTGGGCCTGAAGATCTTCAAGCGAGTTGAGATAAGTACTCCTAACATACAGGGAACGATTTCTTGTAATAAAAAATAGTTCAACAATACCCTTTTCAAGACGAAATTACTTTTGACACGAATCTCTCTATGTGAAATACCTGAAATACCTGTGGACTGGTAGTGTGGGTGTACTCGAACAACTTGTAGAGTAAGGTTTTGGTACCCGTA
>BLSH010277172.1:48425-62962 GCA_018402905.1 Glandirana rugosa | reverse complement strand
AAGGATACTGATAATTGACATGTGAACATCAGGCATAACACAAGGTAATACAACAAGATACAAATAGTGAGTTGACATTGAAAATGATAGGTTACAGGCAGGGATAACACACCGTACAGTGAGTAATGTGAGAGGGATATTAGGGGGGCAGCCACGTCACCACAGGTGGAGGAGTCCTCCAACCACCTGTCCCTGATCTTAAAGTATTTGTCTGGACAACCCCTATAGGCATACAACACTTTCTTGCATGGAAGTACATCATTAACTGCTTTAAGCCATTGTTGTATGGTGCGGGGCGCAGCTCTTAGCCAAGTTCTGGCTATCTGCATTCTAGCAAGAAATAGGGATTCCTGTTGGAAAATGTTAAGGTACTTCTCCTCCTTGGGTAGAGAGAGGATCCCCAGTATACATTGGCGGGGGGGGGGGGGGCACAGGGTCAAGGGGGAGCCCATTTGGTCATGGAGGAATTTAATGATTTGTGACCAGTATCCCTGAATAGAGGGGCAGGACCATATCAGGTGGAAGAAGTTGCTGTCAGGGTCATTGCACCATGGGCAGTGGAGGTTGTAGTGCGGGTTATACTTATGGACACGACGTGGGGTAATATAAGATCTGTGCAAGATATATAGATGGGTGAGCCTATATGAGAGCTTCGGGGATGCTAGTTTATAGTTAGCAAGCGCTTTGTCCCAGTCATCATCTTCCACATCTCCAATATTCACCGCCCAACAAGCCTTCAGTTGCCAGGACAAGGCAACAGCACCCAGAGTTACGAGCTGATTATAAAACTGGGTAATAAATTTTTTGGGGTCCCATCCCAATATGATCTCCACCACAGGCAGCATTTTGAGGATAGGAATGGAGCCATTGAACTGGGCGTGCCGAAGCTGGAGGTAGCAAAACAGCATGTATTTGGGGTGCAAATACTGATATTTTGGGGATTGGAATGTTCTGACAGCCCCACCATCCAGGACCTGTGATACATATATTATTCCCCTAACAATTCAGATGTCACGGTCAGGGATAGAGGACAGTTCGGCAGTTGTGGATTGTCCCACAAGGGCGAGTGGGAGTGGAGCTCAACGGTACCACAACGCTATAGGGCAAGTTGCCAGATTTTTTGGTGATGAGTGAGCATGGATGTTTTATTCCCAAGGGGAAGCGCCCCGCAAGAGCTGTGAAGTGTGATCTGGAAGGGGTGACTGACTGGGTGAAATGTGCGGTGGTTAATGAGGCTGATGTATCTTTCCCTGTCCTCATGGTGGAAGTAGTAGAAATGGGAGAGCTGAGAGGCTATATTGTATAGGAGAGGGCCTCCTCTCACACCAGGACTCCGGACCACTAATATCCTGGACACTAAGATACATGGAAATCTTCCTACTTTGGTAGGAGTGACTAACCTGCCACATATCACTCCGGCCCCACACTGCCAGAAATATTGCACTAGGCTATCCCATCAACCTGAGTTAACTTAGGTCTATAGTACTTACTGAATCCATCCATCTTGGTTATTCTGTGTCCAGTTGTGTATCCGGTTGTCCCCTTACAGGCCCCCTATGCCCATGACCATATGATCACGGGTATCCCCCTGGCAGTTACGTCACAGGCTCTATGACTCTATAAGCACTGTCTGAACAGTGAACCTGCTTTTTGCTGACACTCAGTTAAGCCATTAAAAAGAATTTAAAGGTTCACCTACTGCATCTTACTCTTTCCCCGGATTGAAATAGAGATTTCATGTAGCCTGTACATATTCATGTGGACCCCCTAGTACCCTGTATAATATGAGGACCTGTTTTTAATGCTATGACAACCAACCCTGAGGAAGATCTAGGATTAATCACTATCGAAACACGTTGGGTTGTTTCCTGCCCCTTCATGGCAGAGGACAGTGGTCATTTTGTCTGTTCTTCTGTATAACTATCATCATACCCCTACGTATATAAAAGTTATACATGTAATCCACTGTAATTGTCTAGTCACCATTATCTTTATTCATGTCTTACCTTTGAACCTGTGTCTCTTTGGGTTCTTTTTAAATGTACCAATAAACGTTACATTTTATAATCATTTTTGTACTTTATTCTTGATGAGTTGGTTTCCCTGTTAAAGTCCCAGTGGGGATCTCTCTTGCTTTAACATATTGTATAGGAGAAAGTCAGGTACTGCGGTGCCACCTAGGTCAGCTGGGTTTTTAAGTGCTTTTCAGGATAGTTTATGGCGAGATGGGCCCCATATGAAAGTGTTGTTAATTGACTCCATTGTTTTTATCATAAGTATTGGTATGAAGAGGGGGGCATGCCAGAAGAGATAGAGTAGCTACGGGAGGAGTATCATTTTTACTAGATTGATATGCCTCGTGACCCCAAGGGGGAGGCGGGACCAAGTTTGTGTTTTGGTTTTGAGGAGATCATATAGGGGTTCAATATTTAGGGCAATATAATCAGTAAGGGAGCAGGAGACTTGGACACCAACGTATTTGATGGTACTGGCTCTGATTAGGGGTAGAGCAGCTTGTTCAGCTGTGCGGGCACTAGTATCAATGGGTAGGATTTGAGATTTAGACCAAACGATCTGAAGGCCAGAGAAAGCCCCAAAGTGTTTAATGAGTTGCAGAGCAGCCTATAGGGAGGGACCAGAGTCAGCTAGATACAAGGGCATATCATCAGCATATAGGCTGACAACCTCCCTAAGTTATCTGCTGTGTAGGCCCTTGATATCAGGGTGGGTCCTTATGACGATGACAAGGGTTTCCACTGCCAGAGCGTACAGGAGTGAAGAGACTGAACATCTCTGTCGCGTGCCGCGTGAAAGGGGGAAGGGGTTGGAGAGTCTCTCATTGACCTGGATACAGGCAGTAGGGGCCTGATACAGAAGTTGGAACCATTTAATATATTTCGGGCCGAACCCAAATCTGCGAATACATTCCCACAGATAGCTCCATTCTACAGAGTCGAAAGCCTTGAAATCACAGCCGCATACAACCTCAAGAGCAATTAAAAAACAGAACATTTCTGAGGATTATCCTCAGAAATGTTGTTTTTTAATTTCTCTTGTGATTGTATGGCTGATTGTTGTAGTCCCACAGCTGTTCTCAGTCCCATAATCGTGGTTGATAGTCAGTTCCCCCCAGGCCTGTAGAAGGAGTTGGAGCTCAGAGCACGTAACCTGTGCCAGCCCAGTTGTTCCAGGGTTCCCCGTGATGTCACTTCCGCCCTCACTCCATGCTGATCGCTTCCTGGTGGCCACAGGATGCTCTGAGGTAGCTGCTGGAAACCACCCTCCAAGCAAACGGCGTGACCATTGCGGAACGATCCGGGACAGCATCCTCCCTTCCACATCCCATTGCTTACATCTTGTAAGTGTTTTAAAGTTGTGTGCAATAAATGTGATCAAATCTCTGAACTTAGGTGGCACTTCTTTTCTTCCCCCTATTTGTTTCCATGCAGAGCTGGCTTACTCTGAAGACAGCAGCCACCTACCCACTGCTATATAGACTTTTAAAGGTCTAGTAATATACCCATATGGATTATGGACTTAATATCACTCCTGGTTAAATCTAGGGGAGTTTTTAATGATACAGCACCGTATCGTGTGCCAGATATATTGTTTTTATTTGTAGAAAGTAGGTTTGTATAGTTATGGCATAAAAAGGCGAAACAGGGGGGGAGTGGCTTGGACGTGGTGGACGGAGGACGTGTCATGGGAGAGCTCTGATCCCCCAGTGGCAATCTGAAGGCATCCGACCCTTTTGAAGGCAGGTGAGCTACCCATACTCACCTAGGAGGCTCCCCCACGCTGTCATCTTCACTCCGGCCCAAAAATCGCGGCTGCCGGTGCCCGACCTCCGCGGCCCCACAAATTTAGGCCGCGGCTTCATTTGCGGCCTAGGTCGCGGCCGCTTTCTACGGCCATCCCGCGGCGAATCCGCGGCCCCGAGCCCCGGCAAAGACACCCTGAGGCTCCCACTAGCCTGCCCTAGAGACTGGGCCCAAAATCGGCGCGTTCCTGAACAAACACCCGGGACGGCGGCAAATTTAGTCCGCGGCTTCATCCGCGGCTAGGCCGCAGCATACAGCCAGGCCATCTGGACCACAACAGGCCAAGTAATTGCTGGCGGGCTACCCTTGGGGCCTTCTATACCCCTCCTGACCCCTACACTCCACCGATCTGGACCTCCGGACCCGTATTTGGCGGGACCCGGCTCTGCGAAGGCAGTCTCCCATTAAAGTGGCCTCCATACATCCCCAGTTGGACATGAGTAAAGATGCCTGAATAATCCAAGGCCTGTGGCGACGCGGAGAGGGCAGCATCTTACATTGGAAACATACTATATAAATGACTCTGTGATGGGCAAGATCGGCCGTCAACTACCCTTCCCTAACGCCCCTTACTCTCAACCGGGTCGTAATCTCCCCGAACTTTTCCGCACACTACCCCCATCTGCTCCGGAACCCTCTACATCCCACTCACCAACATCCGCCATGGCCCGCAGACAATCTGAAAGCTCTCAGAAGAATAAATCACCTGCAGATCAGGAAACACTGCTCACCCTCATAAATCAGATGCCCAAGATCACTGACCTCCAATCCCTCGCATCTGAAAAAGGCGAAACAGTTGGTGCCTGTACATAGCAACATCTACAGCATGTCAATAGCATATACATAGTGAGAACAGAAAAGTAACGGTTTTTAACAGCACTGGACCAGCTAACCGGTAGCAACGAGCTACTGTCCCTTAAGTGCAGTGTGATATAGGCTGGCCAGGGAAACAAAGCTTGGTATGCTGGCAGGCATGTGGATGAAGCAGACATCTTCGTCCGGGGGGGCAGATACTGAAGAGTGAACAACGATGCAAACAGCACTGTTCAGGGGGGAATGTTGTTCTGTGGTGCAGGTGAGCCACTCATGATGGATGTTGTGCAGACGCACCATCTTGGGGGGCTATGCAACAAGCATGGGTGTATGATTGGGATAGGTGGGTAGAGGGGAACAGATGGTAGTGAAGGGGGAGAGTTGTTCAAGCCGGGTGCAGAAGGCAGTGGGGAGCTCAAGTGTCCATGAGTACTCACAGTTTGGTGTCCCTGAGGGGGGCCTGAAACAAAAAGGGGGATATAAGCCCTGCAAGGTAATCCGTCAATTCAATGGCATCTCAGAGGACCGTGATGGAGAGGTTGCTAGGCTGGGCCAGCCGTGTCACGTTGTTCCAACCAGGACATGACAGCGTCAGGATCTTCAAAAATTGGAGCTTGCCATTTCAGTCAACACTGAGCCTCGATGGAAAGAGCATGGAATATGCCAGATGAAGGGTCCGGAGCTGACGTTTAACCTCCAGGAAGTGGGCCCGTTTCTTCTGGACCTCAGCGGAGAAGTACGGATACACTGAAATGTGTCCATTGCCAAAGGGGATGTTGCCCTTTTTTCGGGTAAGCCTGAGGACGGCATTGCTGTCTCAGTAATTGAGAAGCCTGGCAATAAAAGTATGTTTTGGAGCTCCGCTGGGAGGAGGACGGGCGGCAAGGAGATGGGAGCGCTCCACCACGAATGAGGATGAAAAGGCCTAAGTTTTGGTTAGGAGGTTCCCGTGAATATTGGTGGGTCCGAGTCCTCTGCTCGCTCGGGGAGCCCGACAAAGTGGAGATTACAGCGGTGCAGCCTATTCTCCATGTCGTCTTGCTTGGAGATGATGGCACTTAGTTGATGCTGTAGCCTCTCAGTGGTTACCTGCAAAGGCGGCAGGTCATCCTCCACGTGGCCTATGCACGGGTCCACCTCGGTGACTCATTCACGGAGCTTGTGGGCATCTTGGCAGATTAGGGAGATATCTATCTTGACCTCCTCAATCCAGGCGGTGAGGGTGGATTGGCAGATAGAAATGTCGTTGAGCACCCTGGCTGTCTCTGCAGACACTGGTTCTTCCTCGTCAGTGGAGGGGGGGACGCCATCTTTCTCAGTCTGGTCCAGCTCGCTGTGTCGAAATTTATCAAGTTTGGCTATGGCCTCAGACACATGGTCGGACGAGATCCAGGGCCCGATGGGTGCAATTTAGTGGGTAGATGGTGAGGATAAAGCCCCAAGGATAGGTATTCAGCACGTCTCACTCCATGCAGCTCCAGACCATGCCCCTCTATTTTACATTCACTTTCAATGCTAATGGCAAACAGCACAAATAGAAAAGACAAATTCACAGGCAGCAATAAAAACTGACAGGTGTTCTAATTCCTCTCCACCCTATCCAAAAAATAAAAAAAAAAGGTTTTGCCTTTAGTTATACTTTAACTTAAAGGAGATCTATATGGCCTTTGCCAGTATGATATCCGCACCATATTACCCCTCCAAACACTACATAATCATTTCAATATAATGCTTTCTTTAATGTGTTTTCATGTTGCCTTTTCTTCCTAGCTTCCACCATTGCTTTCTCCTATTTTCATGACTCTGCACGTGCATCTATGATGTCTCTGGCTGCTTCATGTGAAGCATGCATTAGGGTTGCCACCTGTATGGGATTCACCCGTACAGTCCAGATTTTGAATCATTTGCCCGGTTTTGAGCCCCCCTCAAAACCGGACACATTATTCAGTCATAGCTGGAGAGAGAATTAGGTGTTCTCCTCCCTCCAGCCTGCAGGTGGCAATAGAGAGCTGGCACAGACTGACAAGTTGCAGTAGCACTGCCGAGGAACGAACACACAGAGTGTATGAAAAAAGAAAGAGAAACAAGGAACTTCTTTGCACTGCAGATAGTGAGTGAGTACAGGGGGCAAGGGGGCTCTGATGGCACATTTGCTGTAAGGGGGGCTCTGATCGCACATCTGATATAAGGGGGGCTCTGATGGCACGTCTGCTGAAAGGAGGCTCTGATCGCACATCTGCTGTAAGGGGGGCTCTGATGGCAAATCTGCTGTAAGGGGGCTCTGATGGCACATCTGCTGTAAGGGGGCTCTGGTGGAGACACCTGATGTAAGGGGGCTCTGGTGGAGTCACCTGATGTAAGGGGGACTCTGGTGGAGACACCTGATGGAAGGCGGGGCTCTTTTGAAGACACCTGCTGTCTGTGGGGCAATGATGGAGGCACCTGATGTAAGGGGGGCTCTGGTGGAGACACCTGATGTAAGCGGGGTTCTGGTGGAGACACCTGATGTAAGGGGGGTTCTGGTGGAGACACCTGATGTAAGGGGGGTTCTGGTGGAGACACCTGATGTAAGGGGGGTTCTGGTGGAGACACCTGATGTAAGGGGGGCTCTGGTGGAGACACCTTATGTAACCTGGTTCTATTTTATTTTACTTGAAATATGGATGTGATTAACCTACTTTTACGTTATATTAGACAGCAATTTGAACCTCAGCTGGAAGAAAATTTTAGCAACTGGGCGTCTTTGAATTTCAGTTTATTACCCCAGTTCTAGGTGGATATTTTTGCGTTGTAGGAATGTGCACAAAAACACATAGTCCTTTTGCAGGTGTGCAGTGGTGCCTTTAAGTCTTAATGGCACTACCACACCTCTTGCTTTTGCGCTCATTCATCTGCATCAAAACGTATGGTAACAAAATATCATGTGTTTTTGGTGCAGCACAATTTTTAAAAAAAGGTTATACAGATTTTACTATTTGTATTACATTTTGTTTTTCATTTGCTTTGTATACTACAAAAAAAAAAATCAACGTGCCGCTAAAGTGTTCGGGTTTGGCTTGATGAAAAGGTGGCAACCCTAGCATGCATGCCTTGTGAATACTATAATTCCCATGTTACATTGTGGCCAGTATTGATGACATCATATAAGGAGGTGGTATCTCTAAGGACTTTGCCACCACCTTCAAACTCAGGGTAAAAAAAGTGATGTTTTTGTATCATTTACACATAGGAGCTGTCCAAAAGGTGGAGTTACAGCTGACATCGCTGCTCAATGTCCAGGGAGGCCCGAAGTAAAAGAAGAAGAAAAGCATGAACGAAGGGCCGGCATGACAGGGGTTAAAGGAGTTTTTAGCTAGAGTTCATTTTTTGGAAATAGATTTTGAGTGCTCTACGTGATTGGTCATAAGGTAGGAATGGGTGGAGCTGCAGGGGGATGGTTAGACAAGGTGTGGCAGGGGGTCTTCAGTCAGAAGGTAGATAAGCCAGGGAAAACTTCCCGCCTGCCCCTTGTGTTTTACCTTTTTTCTTGGGGGGATGTGCAGGGCCGTCAGTGTTGGCTTAAGGGGAAGCTACCTTGGGCCCAACAACAATGACTGGGCAGCTGCCCCTTCTGCCTTGTGTTAAAGACGACTCTGGGGATGTGTTAATTTTTTGGTTGTTGGGTGCCTGTTGTCATACAGCCAGCGGGGTGCAAGGTCCTTGTAGTTTACTGTAGGCACAAGAAAGGTACATTATAGGGACCTGTCTGAGGTACGGCTCCCAGTTGTTCTAATGGAGGTATCTGCGTGTGGTTGTCTCCGAGCTGGTGATGTTGCAGCTGGAGGTATGTTTTAAGTAGGTCGCAGGTACTTTCTTTTTATTGATGCCTACTAGGACCTTGAGGCTCCAGTTATAAAAATGTAACAGTGTAAGTACAGTATGTTATTTATTAATTTGGTTAATAAAAGGCTGCTTTGGCCATTAACTCCAGCTGGTTGTTTGAAATGATGGAGGGTGAGGTATAGGTCAGAGTGGAATGGGACAAGCCATAGTTAGTACCCTAGTCAAGGATGAATAGAACCTCTAGATGTACAATTGTAGCTCTTAGGAAAAGCACTCTGCAGTGGTCGACACAGCCCTACATATTGAAAAAGCATGATGATTTGGTATTAACAACATCAAGGAACTTAGTCTAGCGCAACTGATCAGAGCAATGTTAATGTTAGAAAACATACAAATTCGAAGACACATTACATACAAAGTTTTTTTTTTTTTTTGCTGTCTGTGCCCCCGTTAGGAAGATTCAGCCTCTCTATTTGTCCTGTTTACCATTAGCACTGAAAGTGAAAGTAAAAGAAAATCTCAAGTTTTGGTTGTCCCCAGAAAACTAATAGAGGGGAAATCTTCCAATGGAGGAATTAATTGTGGTGGCCTGGGGTCCTCAAGGGATTCCCTTAATTTGATTTCCTCTCACTTCCTGTTTTGGTTATGGGACAGGAAGTGAAGGTAAATCTCCCCAATGGGGCACAGATGGTAAAAATAAACCAAAGGGTGTTATAGCCCTCCCTTACTCTATCCAAAATGAAAAAAAATTGCAAGAAAATACTTGTTGGTCCTGCCAGAAAATTAGTAAGCTCATAACTCATAGTGCACTCCAGTGCTGTGTTATCAGCCCTGCCAATTTCGCATAAGTAAACTACAGAACACCTTTTCTTATGCTACAGAGAAAAGGAAAAAAGGAGTTGACTTATAGTCCTAACACTGTTCTTGTCTTATAGTGATTGTAAAGGCAGAAGGTTTGTTATCTTAATGCATATATGCATTAAGATAAAAAGCCTTTTGTGTGCAGCAGCCCCCTCAGCCCCCCTAATACTTACCTGAAGTATCTCTAGATCCAGCAATGTTGCAGGAATGTCATAGCTGCCCGGGACTCCCCTCCTCATTGGCTGAGACAGCAGCGTGACACCATTGCTGTCAATCAAAGCCAGTCAGCCAATGAGGAGAGAAATGGGGCGGGGCAGGGCGGGGCGTGGCGGGCCAGGCCGCGGCTTCGTGTCTATCAAGCTGCTTGCTGTGGGGGCACTCAACAGAAGGGAGGGGCAAGGAGCACCGGAGAGGGACCAGAGAAGAGGATGATCCGGGCTGCTCTTTGCAAAACCACTACACAGAACAAGTAAATATAACATGTTTGTTATTTTTAAGGAAAAATACTCTATGATGAAGATTAAAAAAAAATAAAATAAATAAAGTTCTTGGCTTTGGACAGCGAAGACTAAAATACTAGGTGGACACACGTAACTTGATGAAATTAGGTGACTTAATATTCTCAAACATCAATTGCAGCAATTCAGCTTTGTGGGGGTTACTCAGCATTGGGATAATTAAATCTGCCCAGCGTGACCCCTGTACCCCAAACATGCAAACTGAAAAATAGCATAGCAGCATTTTGCCTGAGATGTTGTATATGCTCTGAAGGGCAAAGGGGAGAATGGGGCAAATGATAATGAGGGGAGAGTGTGCTATGAATGATAGTATCCCTACCCATACTGTGTACGGTCATGTCTGCCACCACAGCACACACATTCCATATGTTAGTGGAGGGCAGGGATGGACTTCTGAGAAAAATAATAGTGGCTGTATACCTGCCACCTTGGTGTAGCTAAGGCCATATACTTGTGGAAAAGGAATGATTCCATGACCTTAAATGGGATCAGCTGGAAAGTCAGCAGTTTTGGCAAACTGGCATTAGTGCACCAGGCATGGGAGATTTGGGGACATTTTTCCTTCTGTTCCAGCAGTTATGAGAAAAAAACTTTGTCTTGTGAAGGATGCTGCTTGAGAAGGTGGGATGGGTGTAGGCGAGTTCTGTAGAAGTTCAAGCCTTTGATTGACCCTACCCAGCTTGGCCCCATTACCCTCTTTTCTGCTTGATATAGCATATCCTACGCATATCCCCCTACTGGGGGAAGGAGTGTAAAGTGACGAATGAGGAGAATGAGTGTGAGCCTTTTGCTGCCATCTTGTCTCATTGAGGTGCTGCTCCCATTGAGCTCTGTGGTGTAGGGTTATGTGTGCCCTTATGTATTTGGTAACCAAATGGCTGGTGCTTTTATCATTGCTAGTACATTGCAGGTAGAGGCTGCAAACCAAAATGGTGTTTTTGGCATCAGGTATGTTAAAAAAGGTCCTCATCCTCAAGTGACTTATCCCTTGCTGAGACCTCTATGCCTGGCCTGTATAAGCAGATATAATCGCAGCAGACAGTCTTTATCAGATAGCTTGAACTCACCAGCAACAAATTCTTCCATATGCAATTATTTATTGGAAATAGCAGGTACAGCATACAACAAATGTGGCAGATGGTTGAAAGATGGTAACTGCAGGTCAAAACATGGTAATGTGTCCTAGGATGCGAGCAGATTGTGTGAGGCCTACAAGCGTGTTGCCATATTCTTTCCTCATGAGACAGAGAGAGGACACAGGAAGAGGAAGTACATCACAGAGTGAACTAGGAAGAGGAAGTTAGCTCACAGAGGATGGGAGGTACACACTTAGAAAACACAATGGAAAGGTGCAATATCCAAAACAACCACAAGATGGCATTGTAACAACCAAATATACAAACATTACTATAGCTATGCACAGGTATATGTTGCATGATAACCATGTAACAGAACACTCCCCGTCTGGTATTGTAAATACCACTATATTATATCATAACGGTAGTTATGCAATGCAAATAAACATTGTGCAATTTGCAGTTGTCTTGAAAACCTGAAAGACAAAAAAAAATATGCATGTATATGCAACAACAATAAAGAAGGCATCTAGAAGTGTCACTTAACCATTTCAGCCCCGGAAGGATTTCCCGGGTTAGGACCAGAGCACTTTTTGTGATTCGGCATTGCATCGCTTTAACTGACAATTGTGCGGCCGTGCGACGTTGTACCCAAACAAAATTTGCGTCCTTTTTTCCCACAAATAGAGCTTTCTTTTGGTGGTATTTGATCACCTCTGCGTCATTTCTGATCGCCACTATAAACAAAAGAGCGACAATTTTGCAAAAAAAACCAAATTTCTTACTTTTTGCTAAAATACAAATCCAAAAAAATATGAAAAAACATTTTTTTCATCGGTTTTGGCCAATTTATATTCTTCCTCATATTTTTGGTAAAAAAAAATCGCAATCTGCGTTTATTGATTGGTTTGTGCAAAAGTGGCCGCGTTTACAGATGATGAGAATTCATTTCTGGGGTTTATATTTTGTTTTTATTTTTTACTAGTAATGGCGGCGATCTGCAATATTGCAGCGGACATCTCAGACATTTTTAACACTTTTTTTGGGACCAATGACATTTATACAGTGATCAGAAATTTAAATGTCCACTGATTACTGTATAAATGTCATTGGCAGTGAAGGGGTTAACCTGCAGGGGGAGATCTAGGGGTTAACTGTGTTCCCTGGGTGTGTTCTAACTGTGGGAGGACTGGGCTACCATGGGCATAAGAGATCTAACTGATCCCAGTGACAGGGATCAGTAGATCTCCCATGCCCCCACTAACAGAGCGGGGAACCGCCGTGTTTACATCGGCAGTTCCCCGTTCTTTGGCTGTGCCCGCTCATCGCGGCTCGCCGGCAGACATCTGGTCCACCCGAGCCGCAAAAACACACTCCTCAGGAGTACGGCACGCGCGCGCGTGCCCCCTAGCGGACACTCGCAGATCGCCGCTTTTTACGGCGATTCGCGCTCAGCGTCCACACTGCCGCCGTAAATACACGGTAGGCGGTGTAGAAGTGGTTAAAGTTCAAGGCACATTCTTTTTGTGGTAGAAAGTAAATCCAACAGACCCAGATAAGCGAGTTCAGTCTCCAAAAGGCAAGAGTAAAACAAGTTCTGTTATGGGTCTGAGGAAAGTCTTTACAGTTCCTTGTCTGGTAACCTTCACCTCCACCTTACATACCATACCATCATCACTGGTAATGGTCTTTACAATGAGTCCCATGGACCGTTCAATTCTTTCGGCTTGCTGGTCTTTGAGGAGAACAGGATCTCCAATTTGGAGGTTAGGGTTCAGATCAGCAGCAAAGGTCTTGACTTCAGGACGAATCTGAGGATCATTGTCAGGGTCTAGAAGGCTGAAGACCTCAGGTGTAGTTTCTTCTGTATGATCCAGCCGGAATTCAGGTCCTGTTAACCAAGAAGGGTTTGCAAATACACTTGCAGACATTGGTCTGGTGGCATGATCTGCAGGATTATGCTCCGATGGAACATGATGCCATTGTTCAGGCCTTGAGGATTTCCTGATTCTTTCTACATGGTTGCTGACATAGACATAGAAGTGTTTTGTCTGATTGTATATGTAGCCCAAAACAACTTTGCTGTCTGTGTAGAATTTGATGTCATCTATTTGAATTTCTAGCTCACGCAGTATAAAATCTGCAATTTCCACAGCTAGTACAGTCCCACAAAGTTCAAACCTGGGTATTGTGTGTTCAGGCTTAGGTGCTAACTTAGCTTTGCCAAACAGAAACCCTGCATGGGTTTGAATGTGAGAGCCTCTTACCTTGAGGTAGGTGTCTTTTGGTAGTGGAGCATCCCAATCTTGAATAGTCTCTGATAGTTGTCTTAATAAGGATTTAGCTTGTATGGTGATGGGAGCTGCGAATCCCAGGGGATCGTATAGACTGTTCACCACTGACAGGACCCCACGTTTGGTGAATGGCTTGTCTGCAGAACTGACTTGAAAGCCAAAGTTGTCTTTAAATAAGTTCCACTGTAAGCCCAGACTTCTCTGAACAGTAGGCATGTCCATTCCCAGATTTAAATCTTTAAATCCTGTGGCATGATCACCAGGCTGAAAGGCTTTCATCACAGCAGCACTGTTTGAGGCAATCTTATGAAGTCTGAGGTTGGCCTCAGAAAGCATACCTTGAGTCCATTGGAGCAGGTCTATGGCTTCTTCATCTGTGGGTAAGGATTTGAGTCCATCATCCACGTAGAAGTTTCTCTCAACGAAGTGTCGAGCATCTGCACCATACTCCCTTTCTCCATGCAGGGCAGTCCTTCGTAGACCATATGTTGCAACAGCAGGCGAGGGACTGTTTCCGAATACATGTACTTTCATGCGGTATTCAATTACTTCATTGTTTATGTTGTCACAGGGCCACAGAAATCTTAGAAAGTTCCTATGGTCTTCTCTTACTATAAAGCAATGGAACAATTGTTCAATGTCAGCAGTTATGGCAACTGGCTCTCTTCTGAACCTCATAAGTACTCCTACAAGGTTGTTGGTTGGGATAGGACCAGTAAGAAGAACATCATTCAGGGACACACCTTGATGCTTGGCACTGGAATCAAACACTACCCTGATTTGCTTTGGCCTACGTGGATGATACACTCCAAAGAAAGGCAGATACCAGCACTCATCATGTTCAAGAAGAGGTGGAGCTGGTTCAGCGTGATCATTGTCAAAGATTAGAGTTGAGCGAACCTCTGGAAGTTCGGGCTCTGCTGGTCCGGCCGAACTTCGGGACAAAGTCCGGGTCCGGACGGAACCCGAACGATCGCACGGACAACGAACCCCATTGTCCCATCACAAACTAAGGTCACGGTTCGTAGTTCCACACAGGGACTTACTACAAGAAGAATGACCAGGATAGGGTTGGTTGTTGGAACATCCTCATGAATACTCCAAGTCTTCTCTCGGTCAACGGTATTGACGACTGTAACTTGTTAACAAGGTAACGAAATATCATTCTCTTCTGGTATCCTTGAAAGATTCTAAAGACACCGGGACACTGTTGTATTTGTTACTTCATTAACTTATGGCGTACTTTCATGTACATAAGCCTTTGTCAGGGAGCGGACGACAACGTTGTATACCAGATGCTTCCTGACGGGACGTACCTCTTTCCCTCATACC
>BLSH010277172.1:31760-44354 GCA_018402905.1 Glandirana rugosa | reverse complement strand
ACAGCTGGCCCTATAGGAGTAGGCAATGGTTTTGGAACAAGAATCTGTCCCTCTAAGCAGAAGCCTCTACCTAGTGCAGTCAGATCACTCTAAGCAGCAGTATGTGAAATCTCAAATTACTCCCACAATCTGATCGTTGTGTACGATCCCACAAACTGATCGTTGTGTACGAACGTACGATCGTTTCGTTAGACAGAGTTTAATCTGCAATCTCCAACTCTAAGCAGCAGTATTTGAAATCTCAAATTCCCCCAACAATCTGATCCTTGAGCACGATCGTAGCGATCGTTGTTTTATGCAGAGCTTGATCTGCAACTCAAAGCAGCGGTATGTAAAATCTCTAATTTCTTCTATCTGTCCTCAGAGCAACAGCACAGACAGCAGTAGTAAAGTAATCTATCTCAGGATGCAGAATCAGGTCTTAAAATGTCTCAAATCTGTCCCTCAAGCTTTCAGCTTCCTTTCCCTACACTAACCCAAGGAGCATGTGACTGCAGCACTGTGACTCCAGCTTATAAAGAGGCTGGGTCACATGATGCACTGGCCAATCACAGCCATGCCATTAGTAGGCATGGCTGTGATGGCTTCTAAGGGCAAACCAGTGAAACGCTTGTTGATTGGCTGCCCTGCAGCTTCTCAACACGTGGAGTAAAATAGCAGAACCCCGGACCGAACCCGAACGATTTTTGAAATGTCCGGGTCCGGGTCCGTGCCACGGACACCCAAAAGTTCGGTACGGACCCGAACGTTACAGTCCGGGTTCGCTCAACACTATCAAAGATCCTTTTCATAAGTGCAATGAAATGTTCCTTCATTTCAGACCTGTTCTTTAGTGTTCGCTGAAGTGAGTTGAATCTGGATAAAGCTTGTTCACGATTATTTGGAAGTCTTACACTTGTAGCACGAAAAGGTAATGGTGCAACACAGCTGTTAGATTCATCTTTGTAGAGTTCACTGTCCATTATTGCGATGAACTCTCTATCTTCAACTGACAAGGCTATTCTGTTGTCATCATGTGTAGAACAAAACACTGTGTTACCTAAGTTATCATCATAGGGGATGGGAGTAAAATCAGATACCTGGATGATGTCAAGAGGCTTCTCTTTTACTTCATAATGAATGAGGACATGGTCTAAAGATAGATGCACGCCCATTTCTCAGCATGTGAGTCTTGAAGGAGTTAATCTCAGATGGCATTCGCATTCTGTTTAAGCATACATCGCCCACTATTACCCAGCCTAGATCACGTCTCTGTGCGTATGGAGAGTTGTCAGAGCCATTGCACTGCTGGCGCACCTTATGTACTTTGAGAATGTCCCTTGCCAGCAAGACTAGTATTTCAGCATCCATGTCCATTGGAGGAATTTCAGTAACCAGGTGCCTTAAGTGGGGATGGTGATATGCAGCCTCGGGGTAGGAATTTCTTACCTGTTGTCTGGTATTTGGTCGCACTCAACTAATGTTGGCAAGGGTATGCCCTTCTTTGCCTTGATATGGAAGACCATGGACCCGTCTGCCTTTCTGACGGAGGTTTCTACACGACCAGAACAAGTGTTGAGAGTATATGGTGTTGCATGTCCCTTTATGCCAAAGATATCAAAGAATTTAGGCTTGACCTGGGATCTGTTGCTCTGCTCATCTATTATGGCATACATCCTGGTAGCTTTCTCAGGTTGATCCTTTGGATATATTTTGACTAGACATACCTTGGCACAGCATTTGTGGCTAGATCCTTCTCCACAGACCTCAGTACATGAAGAAGAGATGTTTGTAGTGGCTGGAGCATGCTTTTGTTGCTCCCCGCCATGATTTGATGCAGGGACCAATGTAAATGGCTGCTGTGGATTGTCTGGAAGTGGAGCAGGATGCATAGCTGTAATGTGCTTGTCACTACTGCATTCTGTGCACTTGATGTCAACTATACAGTTTTTAGCAAAATGGTCATAGGAAGCACAGCACCTATAGCATACTCCAAGTTTTCGGAGAATCTCCCTGCGTTCTTGGACAGTCTTTCCCCTAAGCCCACGACATTTCTTTAGAGGGTGAGGTTTTTTGTGAATAGGGCACTGACGATTTGGATCTTTATCTCTTTCACCCGAATCACTCTGGTGAGCAGGAGAGGATACGGGAGGTGAGATGTCTGTCTTTTTAGCAGATACTGCTCTATATAAGTCTCTGTGTTTAGCTGCTTTGTTATCATACCTTGACGATGATGATGATGACGCAGGCAAGTTAGACTCACTGAAGCTGAAGCTGGGATAATTTCTCGTCCAGGCTTGTTCACTGATGAACCTGCAAAAATATGAGAATGGAGGAAAGCATACGTTATAGTCTCTTTTATATCTTGAGCCCTGTTGTGCCCATTTTTCCTGCAGGTTGTATGGCAGTTTAGACACCACTGGATTCACGCCATGGGCAGTGTCCAGGTAGCTTAGCCCAGGTAGCCGAGGGTCTGTCTTTGGCAACTGTAGCTCCATGAGGAGGTCACTTAGTTCTTGAAGCTTGCAGTGATCTTTGTTTCCTATTTTTGGAAAGTTTTGCAGTCTTTTGAATAGAGCACTTTCTATGGCTTCAGAGCTACCATAGGTTTGTTCAAGTCTTGCCTATGCAACAGCAAGACCTGCATCTGGGTAATCAACATGCACTGCTCTCAGTCTTTTAACACGATCTGCAGATCCTGGCCCCAGCCACTTTATGAGCAAATCAAGTTCATCCTTGGCAGTTAGGTTGAGATCAGCGATAGAAGCCTTGAAGGTTGATCTCCAAGCTCTGTAGTTCTCTGGACAGTCATCGAACCTTGAGAGGCTAATGTTAATGAGCTCGCTGCAAATCATATATCTGGCAAAGTCAGACAGATCTGATTTCTCACTCTTTGGTGCCAAAGTAACCTGTGGGACCCCTTGGGTGTGAAAGTTCTCTGGTGAGTAAGGGTGAGGTTTATCAGGATAAAATGATGTTGCAAGAGCATCTAGCTTAGTCTCTAAGGCTTCTGTTGGCTGTTGCTTGAACTGTGGCTTGTCGCTGGCAGTTACCTTGTTGTTGACCGGAGGTGATGTGGTTTGCTGTGTGAGTACGCTTGCTTTGTGGACTTGAAGAGGCTCAGGCTTGTGCGTGTTAGAGGTCTCTGTGTTGAGAGTCCGAACAGTAATGTTAGTAGGTGGTACAGGAGAGGATTCTGTATCATTGCAAACACTATGCCTTAGCACATATTCACTGGTGCGTTCAATTGGATCTTCCACTTCTGCTGGAATAGAACAGTCTGAGCTAGTACTTCCTCCCATTGCTTGTTCAAGGACCTTTAGCCTTGCTCGGGCAGCTGCTTCCTCCCTTTCCACTTGCAGAATCTTTATTTGGGATTCCGCCTTTGCTTGGTGAGCTGCCATCTCTGCTTGGCAAGCTTTGTTCTGAGCATCTATCTCTGCTTGGCGAACTTTATTCTGAGCTTCTATCTCTGCTTGGCGAGCTGTCATCTCTGCTTGGCGAACTGTCATTTCTGCTTGGCGAACTGTCATCTCTGGTTGGTGAGCTTCATTCTGAGCTTCTATCTCTGCTTGACGAAACTTGTTCTGAGCTTCTATCTCTGCTTGGCGACCTGTCATCTCTGCTTGGTGAGCTGCTATCTCAGCTTCCTTTCTGGCAAATGAGCTTCGCACTTTATTTGCTTCCAGACTTGCACAGCCCTCTATTAGCTTGTCACTTAATGTTGAGCTTCTAGAGCGAGAAGATCTAGAAGAACATGTAAGCTTTGTAGACATGGATTTATGAGATCTGGTCTCCTGCAGTTTAGTGATGCGGAGTTCCGCCTTATCCTTGGCATCTTGCACTAGGAGATCTCTTTGTTGGTTTAGCTCATCTGTCTTAGACAGTTCTGCTAAAGAGCCCACTATATTAGAGTTCTTTAAGAAGGCTGTGTATTTTGCAGACAGTCGCTGGTAGCGCTCATATGCTGCAGATAGGCGGTCTGTAGAATTTCTTAATTCAGCTTGTTGATTGCAGCGTGGCAAGACTGACATGCAGTATGTAGTTTTGTCCCACAGTTCAGACAGATTGCTGGAGAGCTCATCTCTAGTGGTTTCGTAGTTTTCTCTAAATTTCTGTGTTGGGTCTTACACTTTGCTCTGCGATATCTACAGAATCTGCTCCCTGTACATCTGGGTGGTCAGAGGCAGGATGTATTTGTGTAGATTCAGCGATAAAAGAATGTTCGGAAGCTTGTCTAGACATTTTTTTCAAGTTTTGCAAAAAATGGTTACTGTCTCTTTAAGAAGACGAACAGCAGCTTAGACAGGTGGGATAATACAGTCCAATGCAGAGAAACAGTTTTTAACATTCACAGGTGAAGTGCAGTAAGCTTGTGCGACCATGTGCTCTTAAAGGATGGCAGATGGCACTGAGTTTGATTGCAGATTAAACATACACATCTACACAGCAAGAATTCTAGCACGTGTTTTGACTTCCCATCCACACAGCAGGCTATAGGAATCCTACCATGTTTTGACTACCCATCCACACAGCAGGCTTTAGGAGTTCCACCATGTTTTGACTATTCTGACTCCAACTGTTGTAATAGTGACTTATTCCTTGCTGAGATCTCTTTGCCTGGCCTGTATAAGCAGATATAATCACAGCAGACAGTCTTTATCAGATAGCTTGAACTCACCAGCACTGATTCTTCTATATGCGATTATTTATTGGAAATAGCAGGTACAGCATACAACAAATGTGGCAGATGGTTGAAAGATGGTAACTGCAGGTCAAAACATGGTAATGTGTCCTAGGATGCGAGCAGATTGTGTGAGGCCTACAAGCGTGTTGCCATATTCTTTCCTCGTGAGACAGAGAGAGGACACAGGAAGAGGAAGTACATCACAGAGTGAACTAGGAAGAGGATGTTAGCGTACAGAGGATGGGAGGTACACACTTAGAAAACACAATGGAAAGGTGCAATATCCAAAACAACCACAAGATGGCATTGTAACAACCAACTATACAAACATTACTATAGCTATGCACAGGTATATTTAACATGATAACCATGTAACAGAACACCCACCAATGCAGCCTCACCAGTGCCCATCAATGCAGCCTCATCAGTGCCCATCAATGCAGCCACACCAATGCCCATCAATGCAGCCTCACCAGTGCCTATCAAATGCAACCTGATCAGTTCCCATCAATGTAACCTCGCCAGTGCCCATTAGCACAGCCTGATCAATGCCAATCATTGTAGCCTGATCAATGCCCATAAATGCAGCACGATCATTGTCCATCAATGTAGCCTCGCCAGTGCCCATCAGCACAGCCTGATCAGTGCCCATCAATGCAGCCTCACCAGTGCCCATCCAATGCAGCCTGCAATGCAGAGAAAGGAGAGCCGCCGGATTTCACAGAGCGGGGATCTCCCACTTACCTGGCGTGTCCGCTGTCATATGAAGTCCCACTTCCTGGACCGGCTCCCATGATAGACATCACCAGTGTGCTGTCTATTATAGAAGCTGGTCCAGGAGGTAGGACTTTGCAAGCGGGAGATACTTGCTCTGTATAATCTGGCGGCAGCCCCCGAGGCAGCCCAATGGGCCCAGCAGGATCCATGGTAGGGCCGGCCCTGGGCGCGCCCCCCCCTTTGCCTGCAGTTAGTTTGTGGCTGCGCCCCTGGCCCCTACTTCCTTCATTCACAAGAAGAAAAAAGTGTGAGCGGGCAGCGGCCGTTGGCCATTTTGAATGTAAGTTAGGGTGGCCTGGGGGGCAATTGCCACCCAGGCCCAGCCCTCTCCTGCCCTCCAGTCCTATGCAAGTTGCCCCTGGACAAATCCTTCCTCACTGCTGTTCTGCCTTTTTCTCAGAACTTTGTTCCTCCCTAATCAGTAGCACTCATGGATGGTCTGCCGCCTTATAATCTACCCCCTCCTTATCGCAGGAGCTCACTTGGTAGTAACCTCCAGATGCTGGTATATCTTTACCTCTGTCTGCTTTCTGTCAGGTGTCCTCTCTATGGTCCTGGTGTTATTTTCCTGCAGCAAGTCGGTGATCATGTGATCAATTACCCACTCCTCATTGCCAGGTTTCGGGGCAGAAAAGAGGGCACTTTAACAGTTCAAGACAATTGGCTGCCTTATGTCTGAGAGAGGAGAAAAGGGGAAGGCTTTATCAGCTACTCATTTCCTACAGAGAAAATAAAATTAGGCTTTTGTACTGTACCACATCCCTTTGACGGTGTCATGGAGAAGATCACAGTAGGTCTAGGATGCACGCAAGGTTGGTTAGACCTTTCACCACCCATACTTCTTGGTTAGAAAACTACCTGTATATGGCCATTGACCACCATTATGCGTAAGCTTTTTAAGCTCCTGTAAGTTCTCATCTTGCCATTAGCACACTTTCTGCAAATGTACAAGTAAAAGGAAATTTTTTTGAGAGCCAATTATTTATTAATTGATGAAGCTCCTTTCCCTGGTGATTAATAGTTGAAAGAGACTTTGTCACATTCTTGCGCGCTCAGACCCTCTTGTGGGGAGGTCATCAAGTGTTTTTATCAGCCCCCGAGGCTAGCACTGGCACCAGGCAGTCTGAGCCGAGCTTGTACATTTGGACACTGAAACATGTTTGTTTTGGTATAAGACAGATCGTAATTGGAGTGAAGAAGAAAACAAATGTCGCAGTGATGGACACATCCATGATGTCAAAGTGAAGAGAGATATGATGAGCTACTAGCAGGGATTCCATAATGAGGAAACAGCTGTGTCTCAGAATATTGAGCTATAACTGGGCAAATGTATTGTGGTCAGTACAGTTTGAAATAATGTGTATCTGTCTGCAGTCTATAGGAGCTCTAGATCTTAATATACAACCAATGTTTTCGTAAAATTACTGAGCAGTGGAGCATCTGCATCTGTATGGCTTTTATACTATAAATGTTGAACGATCGAAAGCATATTTTACAATCACATTGTAAGTTGTATGACCAGCTTTGCTCCTCCTCATATTGTAAGTCTACGGGTCAGTCCAAACCCATAATAACCTTAAGGGCACTTTCACACTGAGGCAGTGTACAGTAGCGCAAATAAAGTGCCTGTAAACTGCCTCTTCTGTCTCTCCAGTGTGAAAGCCAGAGTGCTTTTACACTGGGGCGGTGCGCTTGCAGGACAAGAATATGCTATTTGGGGCGGTGCGCTGAGCCCCTGCCATTAAAATCAATGAGCAGCGCTTCTGAAGTGGCTGAACACTGATTCAGCAGTGTGGTGTGCCGGCACTTTTAACCCCTGTTTAACACTTTGCGGGGGGGTTAAAAGCACCCGCCCCCCGCCTATATAGCAGTACCACAGCGCCGCTATAACAGTGGAAAAGCATAGCTGAAAGTAGCGGCGATTTACCGTTAGCGCCCCCCGCTCCAGTGTGAAAGTGCCCTAAAAAATTTGGCTGCCAATGATCACATTCCCATACATTTCAAAAAATGTACAAAAGACAGTAGATTCTATTAAGTTTCAAAGCTGTACCCCAGCCATGCTTTCGAACTTGCACAGTTTTACTGGCTCTTCTCCTGTACTGAAATAGATTACTCTGATTTCACTGCACACTGAGAGCTTCCTACAGTGTGCATTAGAAACAGTAGCATGGCAGATATAGCCCATTTCGTTAGTTAGCTGGAGGATGTTCAGCATCAGCTAGACCCCCCATCCCAAGCCCATCTCATGAATTCTTTTGATTTCAGTTCTTTCAATCATGGAGGGTTTGCATCATATGTGGGTGTTTGCATGCAAATGCAGCTTGTCTAGAAATGCCCACTCCTCCACACTGACATCCATCAATCAAAGCATTTTCATATTAGTGTAACTCCTTTCAAGAGCCAATCCACTGCTTGCATCAGGGGTGAGGGCTCTTGACAGGAGTGTTGAAGCAGGGCGCTGTGATATTTTAGGAAGTTACATACAGCATTCTGCCTCCACTCCAGACCCATGGTCTGCCTGCATTTCATGGAGAAGCACAGAGACCCAGTTATGACATCTCAGGGGTTGATTGACTACAGGAAAGTTGTAAGCAAGTTGCAAGTGAATTTGTCCCAGAGCTTGTAGATATGGGCTGTCGTGTGTGTGGCGTATCCTTCCTGACTACTCCAAGTTGTAGGCCCACAGGGGTTCTTGGGCTATGGGGTCTACTCATCTTGCACGCAGGGGTACCCTTCACATAGACTGCGCTAATTAAAGCCCAGGACCGGAGACTGTGGTTATGTGAAAATCTAACATTAAGGCAGTTCCCTGACTTAGAGATGAGCCTTTACAGTGCGCAGTAGTAAAACATGAGTTTTACTCTACCCCTTCTTCAGGCCGTGAGTCCTGAACGGCCTGAAGAAGGGGTAGAGCCCTGTAAACGCGTCGCCGTTGCTGTGGTCACCTCTCCTGCACGCACTGGCACCGGTCGGATCGGATTGCTGCGGACCACTGTCTCCTAGAGAAGGTCTCGCCGGGACTCACCGAAGGACCCCTCCACCAGTACAGCTGAACCCGCACTCCCCACCACCCCAGCCCAGCAGGACCACCACAGGACTCCAGCAAAGAAGCCAGCAGTGGCTGACACTGCAAAGCGCAGCACCCTACTACTTCTGTGAGTAGTCACTTGTTATTTAATAAAATCCTGGTTGTTACTGTTACTCTTAGAGGTGCATTTGTTTTTTTCTTGTTTCCCAACTGTGTCACTGGCTGCAAACTGCCCCACCTGTGTCACTGGCTGCAAACTGCTCCACCTGTGTCACTGGCTGCAAACTGCCCCAACTGTGTCACTGGCTGCATAACTGACCCACCTGTGTCCCTGGCTGCATAACTGCCCCCCATGTGTCAATGGCTGCATAACTGCCCCACCTGTCATACTGGCTGCATAACTGCCCCCACCTGTGATACTGGCTGCATAACTGCCCCCACCTGTGATACTGGCTGCATAACTGCCCCCACCTGTGTCACTGGCTGCATAACTGCCCCACCTGTGTCACTGGCCGCATAACTGCCCCCACCTGTGTCACTGGCTGCATAACTGCCCCCCCCCTGTGTTATTGGCTGCATAAGTGCCCCCACCTGTGTCACTGGCTGCAATTTACCCCCACCTGTGATATTGGCTGCAATTTACCCCACCTGTGATACTGAGCTGTATACTGTGCCCTGTAATGCTGGGGCTGTATATTGTGTCCTGTGATGCTGAGCTGTATACTACTGACACAATATGTGGAATACAGGGGACGGAGT
This sequence comes from Glandirana rugosa, assembly GCA_018402905.1. Classification (NCBI taxonomy): domain Eukaryota; kingdom Metazoa; phylum Chordata; class Amphibia; order Anura; family Ranidae; genus Glandirana; species Glandirana rugosa. Next base: position 35,124 of record BLSH010277172.1, on the reverse strand, counting down.
GGGTGGGGCTTATTAGAAGTAGGAGGGGTCAAAGGGAAGTGCGGGGCCTGGCACCCCCCCCATCCTAAAACTTCACCAGCCGCCACTGATAGCAACTACACTCCTTCTTTGCCAAGTAGACCTTCTGTAGTAGCTGAGGTCATACCCCACTTGTGCTTTACAAATCCAAGTTCTTTTAATAGCTATTAATCTTCATGCACCCCTTTAAAGTAACTTCAGACCAGTCTCAGAACAGTTAATGCAACTTAACAGAAGAGCTTCTTAGTACAGTCCAACATGAACAATGTCCATATCCTGACCCTATCTATAACTATTTGGCTGCAGAGGCATACTTCTGCAAGTTAGAAGTCCATCTTGGAGTTTCCCGAGCTTGGATGTTCTCTGGAACCCTGGTGCCTCCAATGGACTGCAAGGTGCAGCAGACCAACAGCATGTCTGTTCAGACCAGTCTCAGAACAGTTAATACAACTTTACAGAAGAGCTTCTTAGTACAGTCCAACATGAACAATGCCCATATCCTAACCGTATCGACAACTATTTGGCTGCAGAGGTATACTTTTGCAAGGTAGAAGTCCATCTTGGTGTTTCCCATGCTTGGATGTTCTCTGGAACCCTGGTGCCTCCAATGAGCCTGCAACAGACCAACAGCATGTTCAGTATCTTTTTCTTTTTCCCATGCAGCCGATGTCTGTGTGCAGAGCCATCCCCCCTTTTATTTACAGCACAGGGGAGAGGGCAGAGCTAAAAAAGACTGGGAAATGCAGACACAGGTTTTTCTTCTTACCAGACTGAGCAGCCTATTTCACTTCACTTGCTAACAGAAAACATTCCACATGTAGGTAACCTGCCTACAAGCTTAGTGAATGAGGTGAAGCTCTACTTGCTTACTTCCATCATCCAACTATGTGCAAGCAAAAATGCTGTTTTTTTTTTTTAACTTTGCACATGATTGGCTATTCTGTGCAACATGAAACTTTACAAAAATCAAAGAGAACAGCCTACTTGCCTACAGTAAATCAACCCTACTGAGTCTAAAATAAGATATTTAATTAAAAATTGAAAGATTTTATTTTAAAACCTTTATTAGGAAGAGGGGAAAAGAGAAACAGGAAAGACAAAATGTAAGCAGATTCAATTTGTGCTTAAATGGAGATTTGGACCATAGCAAAGTTCTACTTTAAGATTGCTACTTACTGAAAGGTCACTTGTTTCAGATGATTGTCATGTATTTATATGACAATCAGGTAGTGTATTTGTCAGGCATCGATGTTTTTCAAAACTGGTGATGAGAGGACAAAGAGTTTTCTTCATAACTGATACAAAAAGTGTATCCTGCTCAGTTTAGGGATTGGCAATGGAAATAGAAGAGGGCATCATGGGTAGGTATCAGTAGCAGTCATGCAAGCAGCAGCTGGACCAATGTAAGCATGTGTCAAACTTTATTGTACTCACAACAGTCAGCAAATGTTGGCAATGGCAGTGTGACAGTAACCCGACCAGTTTGTGCATTTCAGTGCTCTTTGTCATCTGATATGCACAGGATACTTGTTTGTGGCAAGGGATTATCTGTACTTTTTTGTCACAAGAATAATTGGCACCAAAAAGTTGTACGTGAGTTAATTTCCAACACCTGTTTTTAGCACCCACACGTCTCACTACATTTGTTATTTCTACCTGCTTTTAGTACATCTAAGAACTTTCCATAACTTCATGGCTAAGCCCACCAAATGCCATTCCACTGTACACAGAGACTGCCTTTAAAGGTCACCAAGGATAAAGCTAGGCTTCGGGAACTGTCATATGACAGCAGGCCACCATTCCAATCACCTACAGCCACAGTGACTTCTGTGGGTTCAGGCCAAACCCTTCTTATATTCTTATTCTTATATAATCCCCATTGGCCATTCTGGTAATCCTACTGGACAGAGGAATGGTAGTTGCCAGTGCTTAGCTTTGAATTCAGGGAATGTCAGAGCCCATGAATAAAGTGAAACTGAATTAGGGAGGGGCATATAAGTGGCTTTTCTGGCCACTATAGTAGCAGGCATCCAGCGACAGCATTTAATTCTAAAACCTTCAAATAGAGCACAGATTTATTTTAAACCTGAATTCTACTCCTAAATTGAACCCTAAAATTAAACTATTCCTTAAATCCAAGCCTTAACCTCAACTTTACCCCTAACCTGTAGGCTTCAACATAACCTCTAAATCTAATCAAAACTAACTAAGGTCAACCATAACCCATTTTCCAACGACGCAATTATTAGTATTACAACAAAAAATATAATATTAGCACCAATAACGATACTGTTGATAACATTTAACATATTTTTATTAATTTACTTGTTTATTACAGGTACTTATATATCATTGTCAATTTACATCAGTCCCTGCCCCCAAGAAGCTTACAATCTAAGGTCCCTAAGTCACATTCATACATACACATACTAAGGCCATTTCTGTTACTATGTATTAACAATTAAAACATTTCGGAATCAAAGTACATAAGGTAAACAGGAGCCGGACCCCTAATAGACACAAAAAATGGCTAATTTTAAAGAAGTTCAAACAAACATAGAAGATGTGAGTGTTGGCAATGAATATCAGACAGTAACACAACCGGTTTGTGTACTTCAGTCTTCTTTGTCTGGAGCAGGTTAACAAGAAGTATGTTATACTAGACAGAGACTGTGTATATATTATGAGCATTATAAAGGCTTTACACAAGTACCTGAGACATATATATATACATATAGATGGAACAAGTTAAAATACAGGGTGGGCCATTTATATGGATACCCCTTCATAAAATGGGAATGGTTGGTGATATCAACTTCCTGTTTGTGGCACATTAGTATATGTGAGGGGGGAAACTTTTCAAGATGGGTGGTGACCATGGTGGCCATTTTGAAGTCGGCCATTTTGAATCTAACTTTTGTTTTTTCAATAGGAAGAGGGTCATGTGACACATCAAACTTATTGGGAAATTCACAAGAAAAACAATGGTGTGCTTGGTTTTAACATAACTTTATTCTTTCATGGGAGAAGGATAACTTTTTTGTTTTCAATCTAAGTTTTACCGGCTGAAGTTTTACCGGTGGTACCAGTGGTGGGTAGAACTTTTCAAAGGGGGGAGTGTATATGATTACACGGTGTTTGTCCTTCAACTATAGTGGTTGGTAAGGGTAAAATACTTCCCCATAGGTATATTTACCGGGTGGGACATAAAATTGAACAAGGTAGATATACATATATATATACAGAGTCCATGAACACATTTCGGAAATATTACGAGTATTATATATGTGTCAGAGACAGATCATATTGTATGAAGAACAATTGGACGAGGTCTGTTTCTTCTGAC
>BLSH010277172.1:0-31750 GCA_018402905.1 Glandirana rugosa | reverse complement strand
ACATCAAACTTATTGGGAAATTCACAAGAAAAACAATGGTGTGCTTGGTTTTAACATAACTTTATTCTTTCATGAGTTATTTACAAGTTTCTGACCACTTATAAAATGTGTTCAATGTGCTGCCCATTGTGTTGGATTGTCAATGCAACCCTCTTCTCCCACTCTTCACACACAGATAGCAACACCGCAGGAGAAATGCTAGCACAGGCTTCCAGTATCCGTAGTTTCAGGTGCTGCACATCTCGTATCTTCACAGCATAGACAATTGCCTTCAGATGACCCCAAAGATAAAAGTCTAAGGGGGTCAGATCGGGAGACCTTGGGGGCCATTCAACTGGCCCACGACGACCAATCCACTTTCCAGGAAACTGTTCATCTAGGAATGCTCGGACCTGACACCCATAATGTGGTGGTGCACCATCTTGCTGGAAAAACTCAGGGAACGTGCCAGCTTCAGTGCATAAAGAGGGAAACACATCATCATGTAGCAATTTCGCATATCCAGTGGCCTTGAGGTTTCCATTGATGAAGAATGGCCCCACTATCTTTGTACCCCATATACCACACCATACCATCAATTTTTTGGTTCCAACAGTCTTGGAGGGATCTATCGAATGTGGGTTAGTGTCAGACCAATAGCGGTGGTTTTGTTTGTTAACTTCACCATTCACATAAAAGTTTGCCTCATCACTGAACAAAATCTTCTGTGTAAACTGAGGGTCCTGTTCCAATTTTTGTTTTGCCCATTCTGCAAATTCAGTGCGCCGATCTGGGTCATCCTCATTGAGATGCTGCAGTAGCTGGAGTTTGTAAGGGGGCCATTTGTGAGTACCCAATATCTGCCGAAGGGATGTTCGACTAATGCCACTCTCCAGTGACATGCGGCGAGTGCTACGCCATGGGCTCTTGCTGAATGAAGCTTGGACAGCCACTGATGTTTCTTCATTAGTGACAGATTTCATGCGTCCACATTTTGGCAAATCCAACACTGAACCAGTTTCACGAAACTTAGCAAGCAGTTTGCTAACTGTAGCATGGGAGATGGGTGGTCTCGTAGGCTGTCTTGCATTGAAATCTGCTGCAATGACCCGGTTACTGCGTTCATCAGACATCAACACAATTTCTATCTGCTCCGCACGTGTTAACCTCAGCGACATGTCAATGGCTGTAAACGAAGAGAAACTTGTAAATAACTCATGAAAGAATAAAGTTACGTTAAAACCAAGCACACCATTGTTTTTCTTGTGAAATTCCCAATAGGTTTGATGTGTCACATGACCCTCTTCCTATTGAAAAAACAAAAGTTGGATTCAAAATTGCCGACTTCAAAATGGCCGCCATGGTCACCACCCATCTTGAAAAGTTTCCCCCCTCACATATACTAATGTGCCACAAACAGGAAGTTAATATCACCAACCATTCCCATTTTATTAAGGTGTATCCATATAAATGGCCCACCCTGTATGTATCTGCGTACACATGAATCAAGTTAAAATATATTCCTGTGTACACATGTGTACCTGAATACCATGTGTGCATATCATGAACAAGCAGTAAAAACACTTTAAAACAAACCCTTACTAACCTCTGTAGCTGCAGGCATTTTGGCAAAATTAATTTTTAAACTTCACAACAGAAACACTGAAATTGCAGTTCATATTATATATGGCAGCCTGAAAACTTTTTACTGTAAGCAAAAATCTGGTACAGTAAGCTTTCAGAAATTGATTGAAATCTGACTTTAGAGTCTTTGTTGTGATATTTGTAGATGAATAACTTCACAGATACAGAGGTAATTGAGGGGTTCCTTTAAAAAGTTGCTGTTTACTCATGCTTTACTCTGACATGGGATAAGCGTCACAGATATTTATATGTGGCCTTGTCTCCGGGTTTAATGTATATGGGAATTTTTTGTTTGCCGCTGCCTTTGTCTTATGCTATGGTCATGAACCTCACTCTCACTGCTTCTAATGGTTGTTTCTGTATACTATTCTTTCTTATATCCTTATAAACCTAATAAACTTTTATTCTGTAAAAACCTAAAAAAGTTTATTGAAAATTAAAAAATAAAATTGTCACTGAACCACTATATTTCCCCTAGAAATAAAAGCTGTTTTAAGAAAAAATATAGAGGCTGCTAAAGGTGGCTTTATTACTAAAATGCAATTTGCTTAGCCACCACTGACTTAAGCAATCTCTAGTTACTGTCCTGAATAAAGCGTGCATTTATTTTTTATTTTTTACTAGGAGTCTGGAAAGCATTTCATCCGCGGTCAGCAGATCGTGGGTGCTATACAGGACTCCTGCTGAATTGTCAGTGTATCTATCTGCTCGTACCTCGTACAAGCAGTCGGTTACACTCTGACAAGTGACAATGAACTACATAAAGTGCTCAACAGTGCCCTGGTAGTTCATTGAGAACTACAAGTTGACAGCCACAAAGGTTGTTGGTACTTGTAGTTTCTCATTTACAGAACTCTGTGAAAGAATGATGCCCCTCATGGCAGCATGTATTTTACCCCCTTCACGCCGACCTTACGCAAATATGCAGCGCCACTGGACTGTGCATTTTTCCATAGGGCCGTATATTTGCGCAACTTCCTTTGAGCTGGGAGCGCGCCGCACAGTGCACTCCCAGTACACAGCCTGGGATTTCAGCAGGAGTGGTCCTGTACTAATGATCGGGACCCAGAACTCACAATTCTGGGTTACCTGATTGCTGTGATAGCCTCTGATTGGCCCATGTTTTCCTTCTCTGTGAAAGGAGGAGAGAGACACTTTTTTTCTCTACAACGAGAGAGAGATACAATGTATGTGTTAAAAAAAAAATAATAATAATAATTTAAAAAATACAATAAAAAGATTAAAAAATACCTAGATCGAAGTTTGATCTACTTCAGTGTCAGGGTTAGTGTTTGGGTCAAGGTTGGGGTCACAATTTTTTTTTTTTGCAGGATTTTTTTTTTCTTAAATTAGTATCAGTGTCAGTTAGTCTCAGTGTCAGTGTGTTTTAGGTAGGATAAAATAAAAAGCAAAATGCTCACTATTGTTTTTGGGCTGTACTGCAAGTACAAACAACTAACATACACCTATGTGGTATCGCTGTGATCATCTGGAGCTGGTGAATTTAATTTGGGTTGTCCTTTAATGGTAGGTTATGGTAGTAGCAAGAAATATACAGCTAAATTAAAAAAAAAATGTTTTTTTTTTACTATTTTGGGCAGTTTCCCTTTGATAATTAAAAAATATCAAGAGATCTCTATTACCACTTACCACCAAATGAAAGCCCAATGTGTCCTGGTATAATCCACCTGGATGCACAAAGTAGTTGTGATGATATGTACAGTTTTACTAACACATGTCAAGCTTGCAAAATTGTGCTTAGGCATTTAGATTTGTTTTACTGTTAGGCGTGAAGGGGTTAAAATAGTGGCACCGCTTGCTGTCACTAGATGCAGTGGATCGGGGAAATGCTGCAGGAGTGGGAACATATTACATGTTCCACTCTAAAAATGGGTGATACATGTAACATATTCCCAAAGGTTAACTTATCCTTTAGGAGCAAAGTCAAATCCTATGATCTGCATGTTTGCTTCAGGTTAGTATTTTCAGAAAGATTGGTCAACAATAGCAACCTCCATATTCTCTCAGGACAGTGAGGAGACGATGTGCTATAATCTATAGCAACTAATCAGTGAGCAGTAATGATGTGCACTAACCCTTTGCAACCAATCATTGAGCAGTAAGAAAATGCAGTAACCTCAAGCAACCAATCAATGAGCAGTAATAATGGGCAGTAACCTCTAGCAACCAATTAGTGAGTCGTATGGGTGTCCAGTAACCCCTAGCATCCAATCAGTGAGCAGTATTGATGTACAGTAATCTCTAGCAACCAATCAACAAACAGAAGCCATGTGCTGTAACCTCTAGCAAATAATCAGTGAGCAATAATGTGTGCTGTAACCTCTAGCAGCCAGTCAGTGAGCGGTAATGATACACTGTAACCTTTAGCAACCAATCGCAGTCGCTGCCTGATCTGATTCAGGAAAATGATTTTGAGTCTAGCTGCTAATTATTGTAAGTCTCAGAGCAGGTGGAGAGCGAGATTGTATGGGGGGGGGGCAAAGAAATGTTTGCCCAGGGTCCAATCAATATTAAAGATGGCCCTGGCCAACTGCACTAATCCCTTGGTTTACTGCAAGCTCCGGGGCCCTAGGCTTCTGCCTTAGTTGTCTTGTGGATGATCAACTTATAGACAGATGTAATGAGGGTCCCATCCCTATATGACCCGCCTGACTGGTCACTGGGGACACTAGTCTCCTACTATGTTCACTCACATAGTATGGATCTGCTGTTAGCTGCTAATATCACAGTGTATGTATAATTATGAATTAACACTTCCTGGCTCGGGGAAGGGCTTTGGAAAACCCAGAGAAGGGGAAGTGAAGAGAGAAACAGATAACTGAGCCACATGGTCTACACACAGGGAATGCTACTGTTGCTGTATTTTCTCCCAGATCTGAAGCAGAGACTATTATGCAAATATTCCTATTTCCCAATAGTTTCACTGCAAGCCATAGCTTTTTTAGTGTATTTCTGCATCCTAGTGACAGACAAGTCTCTTTCTTATTGTTATTCTCTCACATGCACAGTGCCAGATAGCTAGGTATGTGCTACCATATGTCTGGTTACCTTCCAGTATATTAGTGGGTGAACCTGTTTATTGCAATATAATTTATATGCAGCTCATGTTATTCTAGTTAACCCTGTCCCTTTTGGTCTTGGAATTTATAGCTAGTTTTAGCTTAGGGCTCAATCACTAGCATAGGCTACAGGCAATTCTCATAACCACCCAAAAGAGAGCTACACTGCCATCACTAGCTTCCTTCTTAAAATGCTATTTGCTCAGCCACCACTGACTTAAACACTCTCAAGTTACTGACCTGGATTAAGTGTGCCACAAGTAAAGTCAACTGCAAAGCCAAAACTCCTGATCTCCATGTTTCACTTTAACCATCCAGTTCATCCACTTTTTTTTTGGTGTTGGTTCCAAGGTTATACCTACTTGTACTCACCAGGCCTATCACCTTCATACCCATTTACCCCCACGTTTGCCATTTTGGAACCTGGACACTCATTCCAACACTTTAGGACACACAACTCTTCTGTTCCCCTGGGGATCATGCTATGTGCCTGGCTCCTCCTCAGCAGTCTCCCTCCTCAGCTCCAGTGGCGGGCACTATTGGGCGTTTCCGGGTCTCGCATGGGTTACACTCCACTAGCGTGTAAGTATTTACACTATTTTTGTGCCCGGGAGTGGCCGATTTACCATAATTTATTGTAAAGTATTATGCATTCACACTGATATACCTCCACTATATATATACATTTTTTGCAGATATCGGTGCTTTGCCCCTAAAGAGTGTGTAATTCACACGAAACGCGTCGGGCCTGCGATGTGCACCTATCTCCACATATAAGTACTTTACTACCCGTGATCAGAGACTATGACATTTTCATGTTTGTTATATACCAGTACCACATGGGTATACCCCCAAGTGGTTGGGACATTGTGTTTTTACCATTGTCCACTTGATCTACTCATGCTAACCTGTTATTTTGGGCATTTACCACATGATTGTGTTTATACACTATTAATAAAGATATATTTGTTTATACTTGACATACCTTTTGATCTTGTATGCCCACCTCATTTAAAGTCCATAACCCCTTCTTTTATTACCTATACCAGGGATGGAGATGTGCGAGGCACGTCTCATTTAAAGTCCCAATTTCTCTTTTTGATTTCCATGTTTGCTTCATGTTTCTGACTCGGATTGGTCAACAATAGCAACCTACATATTCTCTCCTGATAGTGTTCTTTTAGAAACCCTCCATTTACATAAATGTACATGTGATGAGTATGTCACATGATTTCTACATTACAGTAGAAACTAATCAAAACAGAAGGAAACTCTAAGCAAGATATTAGATTTGGCTCTTCTATCCCTTTAATTGACATTGGCAGGTAATACAATAGGCATAGAGAAGCAGCCCGATTTACATTGTTCTTACTAGCATAGCTCACCCCATCAGACTGCCTATAATTACACCTCCCTAGCTACTGGCAGGTGCACAGCTTTGACCCTTGGTTTACTGCAAGAGCCCCAAGGTTGTAGCTGGGGTTCCCTGGACATCTCTGGGGCCCTAGGCTTCTGCCTTGGTTGCCTTTTGGATGATCAACTTATAGACAAATGTACTGAGGGTCCCATCCCTATATGACCCACCTGGCTTGTCACTGGGGTCTCCCACTATGGTCATTCACATGATATCCACAAACTGATTATTACACATTTGAAGTTTTTGTATTGTACAACAACTTCTACCAGTACATGGCCACGGATAAACCAGAGGCACTACTGATAATGCTCCATTAGGATGAGCATGCAGTGGATAGAGCAGAACAGTTATGAAAAATTATCCTCCTGACCTGTGTTCCCTACACAATTAGGCAGTGCAATTAAATTTGCCTTTGATATCTGTGTGTATGTGTTTTTAAATGTTGGGTGCCACCATAATTGTTACATTCCCAAATATAGAAAACATCTACATATTCTTTGTAATAGGCTGGTCTGTCCCTTCCTCCAAGGAAACGACAGTTCACATGAAACATTTAATAATTTACTTAGTAGCTTAGAAAACTAATAAATCAAAATAAGGTGATTAACGCATCCTATTGTACTGGTGAAAGATCCATTGCAGAGCAATTTCCACAGCAACATACAAGATTAATGCCACGACATTCATACACTGCTTTTGTTTCATTAAAAGTGCCTATGAATCAGCGGAAAAATGAGCATTATTAAAGAGGAGACCAGCTCATTGTGTAATAAGGCTGATCTAGTATGCAGCCAAGCTGTGATTGGTTGGTGGTTCCCAGGCAAGTTGAAAAAAGTTTTTGACCATTTTTCATGTGATCGACCTCTTCGAAGCACAATGAATAAATTATAAACAGATAATGAAAATAGTTTTTCAGCATCACATGGTGTCATTTGGGTCATCAAGAAAAGCAACCACTTTTACCTCATTTACAAAACAGATTACAAAGCAATTATGGTAATAATAGGAATCAAGTATTTAATGCTATGTGTTTTTTTGCTTTGTAAAAATAAATATATTTGGTTTTCCTATTTTAAAATAATTTTTTGGACAACATTCATTGCTACACAATGCTATCGCTGTCCCTTCATGCATTTTGTAAGTGGTGTTTACTAATATTTATATGTATATACACTATATTACCAAAAGTATTAGGAGACCTGTCTTTACACACAAATGAAATTTAATGGCATCCCAGTCTTAGTCCGTAGGGTTCAATATTGAGTTGACCCACCCTTTACAGCTACTGTATAACAGCTTCAACTCTTCTGGGAAGGCTGTCCACAAGGTTTAGGAGTGTGTCTATGGGGATGTTTGACCATTCTTCCAGAAGCGCATCTGTGAGGACAGGCACTGATGTGGACGAGAAGGCCTGGTTCGCAGTCTCCGCTCTACTTCCCCCTAAAGTGTTCTATCGGGTTGAGGTCAGGTCAAGTCCCTCCACCCTAAACTTGCTCATCCATGTCTTTATGAACCTTGCTTTGTATACTGGTTCAAATCCTTTGGTGGAGGGGGGAATTATGGCGTGGGGTTATTTTTCAGGGGTTGGGCTTGGCCCCTTGGTTCCAGTGAAGGGAACTCTTAAGGTGTCAGCATACCAAGACATTTTGGACAATTTCATGCTCCCAACTTTGTGGGAACAGTTTGGGGAGGGCCCCTTCCTGTTCCAACATGACTGCACAAAAGTGCACAAACAAAGTCCAAAAAAAAAAGATGAGCAAGTTTGGGGGGGTAGGAACTTGACTGGCCTGCACAAAGTCCTGACCTCAACCCGATAGAACACCTTCGGGATGAGTTAGAGTGGAGACTGGGAGCCAGGCCTTCTCGTCCACATCAGTACTTGACCTCACAAATGCGCTTCTGGAAGAATGGCCAAACATTCCCATAGACACTCCTAAACCACATGGACAACCTTCCCAGTAGAGTTAAAGCTGTTATAGCTGCAAAGGGTGGGCCAACTCAGTATTGAACCTTACAAACTAAGAATGGGATGCCATTAAATTTCATTTGCGTGTAAAAGCAGACATGCCAATACTTTTAGTAATATAGTATGTATATATATTGTGACATTATGAAAGGCAAGGTGATCGATGGACGTTATGTTTCACCTCGCATGCATTCATTTTTAGTGAACTAAGGCAAAATCCGGTCCAGGTGTTACCAGCCACCTTAGTAGGGTTGGTTCCGGAACAGATTTTGTGGTTCACGTGTGTCCACCAACAGGTGATATAAATAAGCAGGAGTAGAGAGGAAAGGTTTGCTCTGGCCTGGGACTCAAGAGCCATCAAACCTGAGAGAGCTGCTGAATTGAAGTTTGATTCATGATTGAAACAAAAGGTTTGCATTGTCTTTGTTTTGTGGGTGACTGGGAGAAGCCCTTCACCGCTCAGTTAGGAAAACTGGAAATGTTTAGTAAGAGCCTGGATGGCAAGGATTTATTTTCTGTTTTGTTTGCTTGATTTTCATGCAACCTTTTAAAATAAAACTGGCTACAAGTCAGCTTTTAAGAAAACCATGCTGTTTGGACTATTTTTTTTTCCCAGGAAAGGTGATCCCCATTGAGCTAACCCCCCACAATATACAGTATCTCACAAAAGTGAGTATACCCCTCAAATTTTTGTAAAGGTTTTATTATATCTTTTCATGTGACAACTCTGAAGAAATTACACTTTGCTACAATGTAAAGTAGTGAGTGTACAGCTTGTATAACAGTGTAAACTTGCTGCCCCCTCAAAATAACTCAACACCCAGTCATTCATGTCTAAACCCCTGGCAACAAAAGTGAGTACACTCCTAAGTGAAAAATGTCCAAGTCGGGCCCAGTTAGCCATTTTCCCTCCCCGGTGTCATTTGACTGGTTAGTGTTACTAGGACTCAGGAGTGAATGGGGAGCAGGTGTGTTACATTTGGTGTTATCACTCTCACTCTCTCATACTGGTCACTGGAAGTTCAACATGCCACCTCATGACAAAGAAATCTCTGAGGATCTGAAAAAAAAAGAATTGTTGCTCTACATAAAGATGGCGTAGGCTATAAGAAGATTTCCAAGACCCTGAAACTGAGCTGCAGCACGGTGGCCTAGACCATACAGCGGTTTAATAGGACAGGTTCCACTCAGAACAGGCCTCGCCATGGTCGACCAAAGAAGTTGAGTGCACATGCTTAGCGTCATATCCAGAGGTTGTCTTTGGGAAATAGATGTATGAATGCTGCCAGCATTGCTGCAGAGGTTGAAGGGGTGGGGGGTCAGCCTGTCAGTGCTCAGACCATATGCCGGACACTGCATCAATTTGGTCTGTATGGCTGTCATACCAGAAGGAAGCCTCTTCTAAAGATGATGCACAAAAAAGGAGGCAAACAGTTTGCTGAAGACAAGCAGACTAAGGACATAGATTACTGGAACCATGTCCTGTGGTCTGATGAGACTAAAATAAACTAATTTGGTTCAGATGGTGTCAAGCGTGTGTGGTGGCAACCAGGGGAGGAGTGCAAAGACAAGTGTGTCTTGCCTACAGTTAAGCATGGTGGTGGGAGTGTCATGGTCTGGGGCTGCACGAGTGCTGCCGACACTGGGGAGCTACAGTTCATTGAGCAAAGCATGAATGCCAACATGTACTGTGATATACTGAAGCAGAGCATGATCCCCTCCCTCCGGAGACTGGGCCGCAGGGCAGTATTCCAACATAACGACCCCAAACACACCTGCAAGATGACCACTGCCTTGCTAAAGAAGCTGAGGGTAAAGGTGATGGACTGGCCAAGCATGTCTCCAGACCTAAATCCTATTGAGCATCTGTGGGGCATCCTCAAACAGAAGGTGGAGTGGTAGAGGACTCCAGTGGCAACCTGTGAAGCTCTGGTGAACTCCATTCCCAAGAGGGTTAAGGCAGTGCTGGAAAATAATGGTGGCCACACAAAATATTGACACTTTGGGCCCAATTTGGACATTTTCACTTAGGGGTGTACTCACTTTTGTTGCCAGCGATTTAGACATTAATGGCTGTGTGTTGAGTTATTTTGAGGGGACAGCAAATTTACACTGTTATATAAGCTGTACACTCACTATTATACATTGTAGCAACGTGTCATTTGTTCAGTGTTGTCACACTGTCTGGTCTGGTACGTTTTTGAAAAAGGCCCTGTGCGATTTTGGATCCGGTTTAAGTGCAAAATCATGTAAAAATTTGCACCTGAACGGGTGAACAAAAATTGCATAGGACTATGGACCGCAAACCCCAGTTGGACATGTGTGAACCTAGCCTAAAACTGCTGTGCATTGCTACAACCCAAAGGTCTAAAAGGGGCTTCAGTCATGCCAGTTGGACTTCTTTTGAAGGTGCTTAGTGATATCAACAAAATTTACAAGATGGTTCAGATCTACTTTAGCCTTTTAACCTTTGAAGATAGGTCTTCTTTAAAGGGTCACATGTAGTGATAATTAAAGTCCAACTCCAGCAAAAAAACTTTTGTTACGATAGAGTGGAAAAAATTAGAACCTTCCTCACGGGTAGATGTTTCTTCACCTTCTGTTCTGGGTGCAACTGTAACATTTTGGGTTTCCTATTATTTTTGGTAAGAGTGGATTCAATGATGACCAGGACAGACATGGAAGGTAAATCCCTCCAGGTGGGACACAGACAGCAATTATGTTTTGAAGGTGGTTCTAACCTTTCCTAACTCTATCCAAAACTTAAGCCAAAACCTTTTTTTTAATGAACAGATAAATAAAAAAGAATATCTGTTTGCCCGTGCCTATATTTTTTAGCAGCAAAAATCTAATGGCATTCGATTTTTGGCCATTTGTGTTCACTGGTAATACAAAATGCTGCATACCAGCAATGGCTTTAATTCTATTTTTAGACCCTTTGTAATGACAGAATAACCATTTAATACAATAGGCTTATAGTCCTCATGGCCAGGGAACACCTAATAAAAGTAATTGCAGTAACCGCAGCAATATTAGTAGAGATGGTAGCAGCAATAGAAGCAATGTATTTTTTAGACGTGAATCGCTTTTAAACTTTTCCATGGTGCCCCTTGAAGATTTTACTCAGGATCTCCTGGAATACATGTCTTTCATTGATGTGACTCTTCGATGAATATGTCTTCCAATAAATGCTTTAACTTTCCATGGTACATGGGAAACCTAGCTTTTGAAGATGGTCCCATGAACTCTTCCTACACTGCACTTGAGATGAGTGGGAGTCTAATGAATGAAAAATTCAGTTTCCTCTCAGCTAAGTGACAGCGTCATACTGTATGATAATGAATGAGCTGTTTATGGCTGAGAAATTTTTCATCATCCATACAATGAGAGATATAGCTGTTCCTTTACATTACCAGTTCTTTCAACAACCATGTCAGCTACAGTACCACAGTCCTGACATATACCAAGTACATGCATTCTTATCTGTACATCCTTTAAAAGTAGGTTATAAGCCACTTTGTCAGATTAAACAGTGATATCCTATGTAGTATTGAGATAGATTGCAACTTCCTGCTTTCACTGGAAAATTCTTCCCCCACCAGAAGGTACATTATATCCTGTCTGTTGTAAGTGCTCAGGGCATTGACCAGAGCCTTGATCTCAGTGATCAGCAATGAGAAGCTGCTCATAGCATACATGAGTCTGGATCCTTTATGTGAGTTTCAGCCCTGACCTGTTCACAGCACAGAGAAGCCTCAGTTCTTCCTGTAAAGCATACAGGAACATTGCAACTTTCACTTTCCTTGCACGAGAATTGCTGCAAGCAGAAGTGAATGTAGCAGGAATGAACATACATTTCTCAGATCTAACCTCTTCCAAAGTTTTGAACTGAATTATGACTAGGGTTGCCAAACCCGAACACTTAGCTTTAGCGGCGCTCAGAATTTTTTTTTTGTATACACTATAGGAGAATAGTAATGCAGTGCACATAGTGCCCCCTCAAATCTCCTGTCAGGCCCTATTCCGAGCTACATTAATGTCTGAATAATGTGTCCGGGTTTCAGGGGGACTAAAACAAGTGGCGCTCCTAACTCAGACAAGACTCTACTACACACATAATTCAGTTAGTGGAGTTTCTGCCTTTAATAAACACTTTATTTTCTCACCAGTGTCCTCATACATTGTGCCCTCACTAATGACCACATCACTACATATTCGGTCTGAAGGAGTTTTATTAGCAGATCTGTAGGCAGGTGAAGTTAGCTAGTCTGCCACTAGAGGTGGATCTGTTCCAAAATAGTGTGGTAAAAGGGAATTATGTAATTGGGTGTTAGGTCCCCATCTAGACAAAGCTTTTCTGTAGTGATGTAATGGGTAGAGTCAGTGCCCATATAAATGCTAGAAGGGGAAGAGCCTAGTGAGATGGGGAAAGGAAGCCAAACACCCCATATCCATGTAGATGTAATCAAATACTGCAAAGGCCTTGCACAGGGCAGAAGGCCAGGGTGACATAGTCTAACACTCGGCAAAGCTAGCTGTAGTCATCCTGGCTCAAAACATGGTCTAAGTGGACTGGGAGAGGGATGCAAAAGGCCTTTTAGGCTAAGCTAAGTGTTCTGTCAGTTGAACTAATAACTCTGGAATTCCTAGTAGAAGTTTACTGAATTTTGAGGTGGAGCTGCAGCAGCCCTGTCTCTGGAACAACATGAAAGGAGATGTGAGCTGGATGCATACAACTTTATGGTCTAAGTGAGTACTAATGACCCTGGGATAAAGAGAGCAACATTTTGGGAGCGTACCCGGCTGGATAGAGCTATTGGGTGGGACATTGAAAGAGAGACTGGTATACTACGGAAGGCACATTGTCAATCTTGACTTACAGAGCAGGATTCTTCACCATGTAAATCTTGATTTGAATAAAGCAGAATGCTACAGATCAAGTATACAGGGAGATGGGTTCCAACACTGTGGTGCTCCCAAGGAGAGGGGAGAGGAGATGGTATGGGAAAATGGCTTATTTGTTCAATTATCTGCTTTCACTATAACTGCTAGAAATTGTCCACCTTTGTGTATGGCGATTTATGCTGAAGATGCCTGTCAGTATGTCTACGTTAAGTGATATGTCACTACCATCTTTGAACATCAGCAAAGTGCGGAAAGTATATTTTTTGTATGGACATTCCTTTCTTTTGAATATAAAGGCTAATGGCCAGGGATGTTTTGAGTAGGCATCTGATAAGGAGTTAGGCACAAGTTGGTAAAGGATACCAACTGCCTGCAGTAGCTTGTTGTTCTATCCAAGAAGAAGCGGGGCAGGAGCTTGGGTCAATAGGCGCCAACAGTCGACCAATCAGAAGCCGCCTTACAGGTCTCCTTTCATTATTCAAACTAGTAGGGCCAGCTTTTGAAAGTAAGGTGCACATGAAAGGGTGTTAAACAGAACAGACACAAAATAAACATTTCCCAGAACACTTACCAGCTATCCAACAAAACAAAAATGTACACTTTAACATTTTGCTTTAAAAATACATGTTTTTGTTTCACAGCATTTGCAAATATATGTAGAAGCCATGCTACCCTTGTATAGTGCAGTCCTAACTTTAGTCAACGAGAGCCTTCATCTTTGCACATATCTAGCAATGGATGTATTAAGGGCACGTATGCCTGGAGGCAGCCCATTCTTCTCCTCCTCTGTGGATAGTTGTCTGAAATTGCATACATTTGTGTTTTGAGTCCTTTAAGAGAAAAAGGAAAATTCATATATGATTCATAAATCAGTTTAATGCATAACACGGGAGCTATAAACACAGCATGCAACACTGAACATATTTTATACTGCAGTCTCCTTCTGACAATATGGGGATGCTTGTGAAATTACTTTAGGTTTGCTTAAAGAGACCCTGTCAATTCACCTAAGAGTGTATGTGCATTGAGTATGTAGCCATATAATTTACTTGCAAAAGACTCCATTGTATAGACATTGAAAGGCCCTGATATTGCAGTTGGGTGCCGGGTGTAATGTCAACAGCCCCAGCAAGCTCAGAGCTATCACTCAATTGACACTTATAGTATTCCCCTTCACTCCTTTGCTGGCTGCTACACAATATATATTTATGGAAAAGAGAAACACTGCAAGTAAGCATTTGAAATACTTGCCTTTTCTGTGCTTTTACCTTTTTTTTGGCAGGGTTTCTTCAAAGCTGAACTCCAGGCACATAGGGTTGATTTACTAAAGGCAAATAGACTGTGCACGTTTGCAAGTGCAGTTGCAAAAACCTAAGCAAATGAGGGAGAAAACCCTTAGCAAATGAGGGAGAGCTCTGCTGACTTCCATCATCCAAACATGTGCAAACAAAAATGCAGTTTTTTAAATTTTCCTTGCATATGATTGGGCATTCTTTGTAAAGTGAAGCTTTACCTCATTTACTAAGCTCTGGAGCAACTGCACTGGAAAAAGTGCACAGTCTATTTGTAAATCAACCCCAATGAGACAACTTCTTTTCAAGGGGTTGAATTAGCAATCTAGTGGAAATACCAATGACAGCTGGTGAAATTTTAGGATGGGGGGGGGCGCCTTCCTTTTTACCACTCCCACTTCTCATAAGCCCCACACCTTATAGATTCCACCCATTGCGTCAGGAGTATACTGCCCAGCATCGCCAGATAGGGGTATATACAGCATCACAGATAGGGGTATATAGAGCATCACGGGAAGGGATATATACAGCATCACAGATAAGGGTATATACAGCACCACAGATAGGGTTATACAGCACCATTGATAGATATATACAGCACCACAGATAGATATATACAGCACTACAGATGAGTATATACTGCCCCATAGATAGGTATATACTGCCCCATAGATAGGTATATACTGCCCCATAGATAGGTATATACTGCACCATAGATAGGTATATACTGCACCATAGATAGGTATATACAGCACCACAGATAGATATATACTGCACCAGAGATAAGGATATACAGCCCCACAGACAGATATATACCTCACCACAAATAGATATAAACAGCACCACAGATAGGTATATACTGCACCATAGATAGGGACATACAGCCCCACAGATAGTTATATACAGCCCCACGGATAGATATATACAGCACCACAGATAGATATATACAGCCCCGCAGATAGATATATATATATATAGCACCATAGATAGGTATGTACTAGACCACAGATAGATATATACAGCCCCACAGATAGATATATACAGCCCCACAGATATATATACAGCACCATAGATAGGTATATACTGCACCACAGATAGATATATACTGCACCATAGATAGGTATATACTGCCCCACAGATAGGGATATACAGCCCCACAGATAGGGATATACAGCACCACAGATAGATATATACTGCACCATAGATAGGGCACTAACAGTACCCCCCTGTGTGGTTGGGTCATCAAAGTCCCAGACTTACCCCATCTAGGAGTGGGCAGCAGGCAGCGAGCAAGCAGCAGGCAGTGTCCAGGGAGCGGGGAGCCATGTCCGGCAAGCGGCTTGGCTTCGGCCATGCATATCCCTCCTCCTCCAAGAAAGGCATCCAATAGGATCGCCTGTCTTCTCCCCCAATCAGGAAACCGATAACATACCGGCGCTTCCTGATTGGCGGAGAGTGGTTTAGTGTTAGAAAGGCAAATGTTCATTTGCCTTTCTAAGGGCTTGTGGCAGCACGCTCTGTGCCAGAAGCCCCACTATTTTGAAGCCAATTAGAGCCTAAGGCTCTAATGAGATGCTTCAAACTAACTCTCCGCTGCGGTAATTCATGCAGCCGGCACCTCAAAGGCCTTCATGGCTTAGAGGGGGTGGTGAGGACAGAGGTGGCGGCGCCCATGTGCCCTTAATGGACAAGCCGCCACTGGGAAATACCATCCTGTTTAGAGACCTCTTGTGTTTTTGACACCCAGTTTCTCCCCAGCACCCATTCTATGGCTCGTCAATCTAGAACATGCCTCCTGCTTGTGTGGGACTACGAATGTTCACCACCCTAAGTGATGGCCACGTGTCTTTCTCACACACAGTCTGACTGGAGAATAAAGTTTTGGTACCATGCTAGGTCAAAAGCTAATAACATAAGGGTGCAATCTTTCTGCTCCATTAGGGCAACATACCGAGTAGAGATCAATTAAAAGACTATGGTTTCTTTGTGTGTAAAAAAAAATGTACACTTTTTTGGCAGAGACAGGTAAATGTTAATAATTAATGGGAA
This sequence comes from Glandirana rugosa, assembly GCA_018402905.1. Lineage (NCBI taxonomy): Eukaryota > Metazoa > Chordata > Amphibia > Anura > Ranidae > Glandirana > Glandirana rugosa. The sequence goes on along the minus strand of BLSH010277172.1, from coordinate 15,418 downwards.
GGGGCAACATTGCTAAACTGTTCATGCCTTAAACAGAATTAAACTTTGAATCTGAACTCAGGGTACAAAATTAATTTCATTTAATATTCCTCAATAGCCACAAACAATATAAATCCACTTTGTGTGCACTAAATGCCTTTTGCACCATATAAAAGTAGCAGCAATATCATCATCAGGCTGCACTAGCCTGTGTGGAGGACAGAGCTATGGGAGGAACCTGGCTGGTTCACCCATTACTGGCATCATGTAGAGCAGTGGTTCTCAACTCCAGTCCTCGGGACCCACCAACAGGCCAGATTTTAATTATTACCTTGGGGAGATGCAGACTAGAATACTGCTATCACTGAGCAGCAAATGATATCACCTGTGATGCATTTCAGTTATCCTGCAAACCTGGCCTGTTAGTGGGTCCCGAGGACCGGAGTTGAGAACCACTGATGTAGAGAAATACAGGAGGGGGCCGATACAAGGCCAGCCACCCTGCACAAGTAGAGAGAGCAGGACTGACTGGTCTGTATTACAAGAAGCTCCTGCACAGAAGCAAATTTTAATGCTGGACTATCGCCCAGATCTGAAAGAAATACACACATCACACCAAGATTCAACTAAAAATACAAATGCTTCTTGTGTTTAGACAAAATTTACTAATACATTCAGCTTTAAGTGTGGAATACGTGCAGTAGGTGGGGAGCAGCAAACAGACAGTATACTTTTAAATACAGGGTCACTTTAAAAACAGCTCTGCATTCTCATTTTTAGTCCATTTGGCCCATCCTTATCTTGCGGTATTCAGAAAAGCCTGCTGAATCTGACTGCATGCCAAATAATAATAACAACATAGACTAAAAACTAAATAAAAAACTTGAAAAAACAATGTTTTATAAAGCTTTCACATTTCACTAGTCGTATTCAATTGATTTTTCTTTCTTTCACAAAAAGTTTTGTTGGGTTTTACAAAAAAGGAACACTGTGATAAACATAGTGGTGAAGGTTCCAATGAAATATTGCACAGGTTGCGTAGTGACAACAGGTAATACAAAAGTTCAAACGAGACATAGTACAGCATACAACATACATTAGCTGGAGAAAACAGTAGAAGATTGCTATCAGCCAGCTGGGTATTACAAGTAGGGCTACTCATTGAGAAAATACTGACTAATAGGTAAAGGAAAGAAAGGAGAGTTATTTAGCTACATCTGATCTTTAGAGTTCATGCACAAATTTCACACCTTTGGTTGACCACCAGGTGAAAGCTAAAGAATTGTCAAATGCTGAGAGAAGCATAGGATTGTAGAGAATACCCAAGAATGGAAGGTGATAGGAAATCAACTGGCCTGAATACTTGTATTCTAAGGATATGTTTTGGGACAGGAATGGCTAAAACTCTAGAGATACAACATCTTAGTTGTACAATTCCTACCGAACCAGGACAGCAGGTGAGTGCGCTGGTGAACAAGAATTGTGACCATTCTCAGAATAGGGCTGGGTAGTTGGCTGCATACATGGAGTGAAACATGGATCCCTAAGTAAGGTATTGTGCAAAGCCAAGGTTTTTCTTTTCAGCACCCTGGTAATTTTCCTTTATCCACCAACAGGTATGCAAAATTAAATTGATGTTCAAGGCCTTAGATTTCTCCTCATTAACTGTCAATCCTGAAATTCTTGCAAAATCTGTCAGGGTGCTGAAAAGATTTGGCAAGATGTGCAGAGAGGAAGTATTCAGGAGGATGTCATCCACAAATACGATTATTTTATGGTGCGTGGCTGCAAATTGGAGGCAACGGATAGGTGGGTTCACTCGAATGGCCGCTGCCAGAAGCCCCAAGGCCAATATAAAAAGGATTGGGGACAGGGACAACCCTGTAATGTGCACCTACAATTGATTTTTAAATGAGAATGGCAGGGTTCTTCAATATCACACTACTTTCTGAGTCATTCTATTGCCTTCAAATAAATGATGGGTAAACAACTACTAAATATTGTCCTTATATATACTGTATATATTAGAAGTAGCCAAAGACTAGTAACTCTGTTTCTTGAGTTCCCCAGTTCCATTGTTTGTCACAGTTTATAGAAGATTGTGTAGAGGACCTCTTCCACACAGTTACGCTACATGTAGCCAGTCATTCTACTATGATAACCTGTTAGCAGATTGACACTTCAAAAGCTCCCAGTTTTCACTGTCTCAGAGCTGACTTCCGATGTATACTTCTCCACCAACCATTTACTTAACTGAATCAACACAACTGATACAGCTTCTTTCATGGCAGGTCACTGGAACGGACAGAAATATTCCACCTTGTTCTTCTGCATTCATTAGTCACAGAACAAAGCATAAAACAGATCCCTGCCAAAGCCTCTTGCAGCAAGTAATTGATAGGATACTTTGGTTTCAGGTATACTTCTCCTTTATAACACTTAAAAACATGTGGGCTTCAAGGTGCTTTCTACGCTATGGGTTATTATAAAGGAAAATCTTAAAAACTTTGATGTGATGAGGGTGTTAAGGCATAACTCCAGCAATTCAATGTGTATAATCCATTGTTGCCAGCTCCTTGGGGTCTGTTTCCTAAGTTTATACTCTGCATCTACCTTCACAGAAAACTAAAGGAGGTCCGAGGTAGTACTTGGAACCTGGGAACACAACCTATATTTTCACAAGCCCAGATTTAAAGCCATTAAGAAAAGAATGGGAAAAGTTTCTCATGTTTTCTCTCCATGCACTGTGTACATTCTGTAGAGCCTTTTCAGGTACTTTCTGTGGACATGTGCACATTTCTGTAGTTGCTGGTGTGATTATGTTTAAAGTAGAACATCTAGAAAAAGGATAAACCATTCTGACATTACAGAAAGTTACAATTTACAGCAACAAATTTGGTTTCTAGTGTTTTGTTTTAAATAACTGTTTAAGGTAACAAAAAATGGTTTTGTGCAATTTTTTAAAATTAAATATGGGTAAAAAATATAAACACATATATACAGTATCTATCTTCCTATCTATCTATCTATCTATCTATCCATCTATCCATCCATCCATCCATCCATCCATCCATCCATCCATCTATCTATCTATCTATCTATCTATCTATCTATCTATCTATCTATCTATCTATCTATCTATCTATCTATCTATCTATCTATCTATCTATCTATCTATCTATCTATCTAAAAGTGATTTTTTTGATTGTAGATGTAGGTAGGGGACCTACCCATACACTTTCCTAGACTGATAAGTGGTAAAGAAAAATATAAGTCCAGTAAATGCTTTGTGCAATTATGTTTTATTATCTAAAGTTTGCAATTTTAGCTATAAAGAGTCATCTGAAATGGAATTGTTTGGGGAACCCATTAAATAGTTGCCCTATCCAGCCTCCCCTCTTCTTTCATATGAACAACAATGTACTACTATTCCTGTATGTGGCTTGTGACCATTACCTATATGGTTGGAATTTGGCCCATTATTGAGGTATAAGGCAGCATATCATGCAAATCCTGTTCTCAGTTTGCTTAATAGGAGCCCCAAAACCAGAGCAATTTTGAAGCGAAATGGCCATGCATGCAGCCACCTAAAAGTACTTGATCTCCACTCTGGGGCCTTGTAGCCACTAGATCTGTTCTTTGGCACTACTAAAATTACAAATAAAACGTGCAATACATTTGTAAAGCAACTGAAGCACCAGCTATTAAGCAATACTATTTGACAAGTTTTTTTAAATTCTCATTATGATTACCTTTGACCCCGACTACAAAAGGAGATTAACTCTTTCCCTCCCCCATTTCCCACAGTATTACCTGTAATTAGCTCCTAAAAAGGGTTATACAAACAGTGTTGGCCTGATTTAGTTGGGAGTTTGTTGTAATATGGATCTGCCAGCTAAAGTGGTAAATGCCTTAAACCTCAGTTCTTGTTGGAATGTGGCTCTGCTCTCTTTTCATGCCTTCACAAAGCCTCACAGGATCATTGTGAAAAATGTTTCTCTTTCCAGAGATTGTTGTGTTGATATGAGCTCTCCATAGCAGACAGACAACATTTTTTCTAGCTGATCACTTTTAGTGTATATGGTAGACATCTAGTCAAAACTTTTTTATATATTCTGCAGGGGTTAGATCCTCTTCCTGGCTGATAGGATACAAATTGGTTGAATAGTTTAAGTAGGTCCTCATATTACATGTGTAGCGCTACTCTCGCAGGAGCCGCTGGTGAATATGGGCATCTCCCACCCTGCACAGCCAGGCATACAGAATTCTCCACACACGCTGGGGTAAGGAATCAATCCTTGTAGTTTTGTTTTTTTGTATTTATTAGGGGAGTTGAACTTGGATAGGGGATAGGGCATAGGCGTGCGCACATAGGGTGGCAGGTGTGCCTGGGAACACCCTAATCACCCTGTACTGTGCAGCATGGTATTTTTAAAAACATTTTTGACATTAATATGCATCCCCCATGGCAGTACCCAGCTTCTCATTCCTTTTTTGACAATAGCTTGCCTATTACCCATAAAAATATCCAGAGCTTCCTGACAGATTTCAAAGGAATTCTCCACAAAGATTGTTGAATGCTGTTTTGAAATTCAGCAAACCCAAACTCTCAGCAAATCAAACTAGGGAAGAGCTACTCATATCTATTTCAGACAATAGGCCTATTGTTGAGGCTGATCTGTTCACATAATGGCAGGTTCACCCTGATGTTGCTAGGAGGGGAATTTTGTGTGTGTGTGTGTGTGGGGGGGGGGGGGTGTATACTCAAAGGGGAAATTTGAGGGGTGAAGGATTTGTGCTGGGAGTGGTAATTTTTTTTTGGGGGGGGGGCAATTGTGCTGAGGGGATTTGGGGGATGGAAGGGGCAGAGATTCATGCTGGGAGGGATTTCAGCAGGGGGCGAATTTGTACCGGGAGGAGGGAGCATTTGCTAAGGGGTAATCGTGCAGATTATTGCCCATTTTTTTGGTGGGGGGGGGGGTGTTTGCTCACACATAATGCTCATACATCTTAGGGGGGGTGCAATTTGGCATGTTCCCCCTGTGCTCTAGATGACCTTGTCCTGGCACTGACAGGGGGATTTGGAGGGGCCTGCTCTTTAGAACTTCTATAAATCTACTTTTAGAGCTACAACAATCTAAGAAGGAGGGTCAAGTAATACAAAAGGTAATAACTGTGGGAGATGAGCTGATGGAGAAAATAAAAGTACAGTTGTTAGGTTGGGGCGGGATAGACTTCTCTGAAGGGAACAGTTTTCAGAGATCCACTAAACATGGATAGAGTAGGAGATAGTCAGGCAGATTAGGGTAGGGAGTTCAGTAGGATGGGAGAGGCCTGTGAGAAGTTCTGGAGGCGAGCATGGGAAGAGGTGACAAGGGAACTAGGGAGCAGGCCTTGGGAAGAATGAAGAAATTGTTTTGGTTGGTATTTTGAGACTAGGTTAGTGATGTAGATGGGGGCTGAGTTGTGGGTGGCTTTTTTAAGTTGTTGTTAGTTCTTTGAATTTCATTTGTTGGGTGAGGTAGTGGAGGAATTGACAGAGAGGAGTAGCAGACACTCAGCGGTTGGTAAGGTGGATGAGTTTGGCAGCAGCATTCATGATGGACTGAAGGGGGATAGCCTATGTAAAGGTAAACCAATGAGGAGGGAGTTCCAGTAGTCAAGGCGAGAGATAACCAGGGAGTGAATTAGAAGCTTTTGGTGTCATTAGCCGGAAGGGACATATTTTGGAGATGTTGAGTAGGCTGAGGAACAGTGAAACGTAGTCTCCCATTATCTTATGATCCTATACATGTTTCGCTGTATGAGCCATTTCTTCAGGAGGCAAATGTGGATATTGTTTACAAAATATTATTAAAAACACCATCTGAATTTCATGACTCATCATGTTTCTGTGATGTGCTCATAAATAGGAATACCGACTAGGTGAGTTCAAATTCTGCCCTTCTTTGAAGAGATTATTCATCATCATTAGTGTACACTAGAACTATTTCCTTTAAAATGCGTGATGTTGCATGTACGGCGTTGAAGAATTAGATAAAATTGATAATGAAATTCCCACTTAACATTCTGGGAAAATCACTTAACAATTCTCTTCAACTGACACCAAGCTTGGTATCACACAATAAGCCAACCAGGTCAAGATTGCTGCAAGTAATTCTCCAAATGGCCATTTTGCACATTAATACTGCAGAGCGTTTGACCAACACATATCAGTGAGTTCATCTTTGAATCAAATAATATAAAGGCAAATAGAGATCTGATCCTTCCTGGATCTCTGAATCCGCAATGGATGGACAGGTGGACAGAAAATCAGTTAGGCCGTCTCTAATATGAGTTTAATTGAATTGCTAAGCATTGAATTGATACTAAAAAATGGCTGTCTTATTGGCATCAAGCAACAGGTACCCCATGGCAGAGGTTAGATTGCCATCACTCAGAGGAGCTCTCCCCTGCCTTTGTTTATGTATGTGTGTCAGCATATGTGCTACCTGACACCAGTGTTCAGTGGCGACTTGACTGTCCATACTTCAGCCAGACATGCAGTGATCAGGGCTTTATCTGGCTTTGTGGTGATTAGTTAATCTGGCGCTGAAAGCATGTTTGTTTGCCTTTCTGTGTTCTAGTAGCTCTACCGGCGTTAACCTTTAACCCCAGCTTTAGTCTTTTATTCTCCAAGACACACACAAACACAAACAATTGAGCTGGTGCTTGTCAGAGGTGTACATTGCCTGCCCCAGTCACAACACCCCAGTGAGAGTTTTCAGCCATTGCCTAATGACTACCATTATACATGGAGATGGATTTTTCCTTGAATGCCCATAGTGAAAGTGGACTAGTGATCAATATGTATCTAAACAAGCATAAGAAAAGAACAATCTCAGCAGGCAGCAAATAAAATTAATCAATGACCTGTTGTCCGGAAAATACTGTGAAAGTAAGAACAAATATGGAATACATTGCAGCCTCCCAGTCATTAGATGTGGTGGCTGCATTTGTTTTCTTTTTTTGCTTTATTTTCTCCTAGTGATCCTGTCCATACCTTACTTCCTGTCCTGGGGTGACAACCAGTGGCGGCTGGTGGTATATTTTTTTTTGGGGGGGCACACAATACACCCACAGCCACCCCCCACCCCCCGGCCAGTTGGGTCACCCGCAACCCACCCCCTCCACTGTGGGTCAGTCAGGTCCGCACACACATTACACCCCCCGTGGGTCATTTGGATCGGCTCACCAGCAGAACCCTGGTCGGTCGATCGATAAGCCCCACACTTACCCACAGGCAGTGCTTCCCTCCGGGTGACGGCTTCGTCCCCTGCATCTCCTCCGGCGGCCTCCACATCTCCTCCCTCCTTCTTTCTCCTCGTCATGGCCCAATAGAATCGCTTCTCCTTTTGGCCAATCAGGAAATGTGTCTCAGGACCCGCTTCCTGATTGGCCAGGAGGAGAATCAGTGTGACAATGGCGAATATTCATTTTCTATTGTCACACAACTGGGTGGGCTTCGGGTGCGTCGCTCTACGTCCCGAACCCACCCTTTTTGAAGCCTATTAGAGCCTCAGGCTTTAATCACGTGCTTAACCCCCCCCCCCCCTCCATTGGAATCCATGCATTTGGCACGCTGCATGTAGATTAGGGGGCCGGATGCATGGATAGGAGGACCGCGCCCCTGTGCCCCTAATGGACGGGCCGCCACTGGTGACAACGCTCACTGACTGCACCTCATCTATGGAATTGTCACTATAGGGAAGAACAAAGGACACTTTTCTCTCGTCTCTATAACATAAAGCAGGGGAGGTTTTGTAGTCCTCAGAGATAGCTGAGAATAATGTTACTGATAAGAATGCAGCACAGGAAATTATTAGAGGACAGGATTTTTGGCGGGATCAACAGGTATTTTTGCCACTTATTGAATAGCTATGACACAATATATATATAACTGACCAAAAAAGAAAACTTGTGTTAGAGTATTCATACCATTTAGGCTTCATGCAGATGAGCCTATTAAAATATTCCCATCTATGCAGCATCCTTCTGCTCATTTTGGCGTGTAATTATGCGTATCTATGTATGTTTACAGATGTTTAGATGCACTTTCAAATAGAGCTGTGTTAAGGGGCATAAAAACATTAAAGATGCCACTTAACCACTTCAGCCCGGAAGGATTTCCCACGTTAGGACCAGAGCACTTTTTGCGATTCGGCACTGCGTCGCTTTAACTGACAATTGCACGGTCGTGCAATGTTGTACCCAAACTAAATTGGCATCCTTTTTTTCCCCAAAAATAGAGCTTTCTTTTGGTGGTATTTGATCACCTGTGCGTCATTTCTGATCACCGCTATAAACAAAAAAAGAGCAACAATTTTGCAATAAAAAAAAACAATATTTCTTACTTTTTACTAAAATACAAATCCAAAAAAATATATAAAATAAACTAATTTATTCATCGGTTTTGCCGATTTATATTCTTCCTCATATTTTTGGGAAAAAAAATCACAATTGGCATTTATTGATTGGTTTGTGCAAAAGTTGTCGTGTTTACAAACCATGAGAATTAATTTCTGGTGTTTTTACAGTTTTTTTTTGGCGGCGATCTGCGATTTTTATCGGGACTGGACATGTCAGACATTTTTGACACTTTTTTGGGACCAATGACATTTATACCATTGATCAGAAATGTAAATATCCACGGATTACTGTATAAATGTTATTGACAGTGAAGGGGTTAAGCTGCAGGGGGAGATCTAGGAGTTAACTGTGTTCCCTAGGCGTGTTCTAACTGTGAGGGGGCTAGGCTACTATGGGCATAAGAGATCTAACTGATCCCAGTGACAGGGATCAGTAGATCTTTTAAATGCCCACTGACAGAGGGGGAACTGCCGTATTTACATCCGTGGTTCCCCGTTCTTCCTCTCTGACAGGCAATTGCGGCTCGCCAGCGGAGGTCAGGTTGGCCCAAGCTGCTGCAGAGTGCGGAAGGCAGGAGAGCATGCCGCCGCCGGAGCGCTGCAGCGGTGGCGCGCTCCCGCTTGCTACAGTGCACGCGTGAGCCGCCATTTATAGACGTCGATTCGCGGGACGCTGCCACTGCAGCAGTAAAAGAATGCAAGCCGGTCAGGAACCGGTTAAGGTGGTTTTTTTCTGCCCATGAACAGGTATATCAGACTTCTTACAGTGCTTCTAGATGGGTCTGAAGCCTTTTCTCATATGATCACATGTAGATGTCCTCACATGCTCCACTATGTGTGAAGTAGGCTGCAATGGGGTTCTTCAGGCTGAATGTTATTCTTTCATAAAAAAATAGAATGAATCAGGAAAATACCACAGTATAAACACTAGATGTAGCTAACGATCATAGTAAATATATATTTATTTCCTGTGGTCATCAGCTCCATCTAGTGGCTATACTCTGGTATTTTTCTAAATCACTGATTCAGGAAAATTTTCCTAATTCAGGAAAATAGAAACATAAAAACAGAAAAGTGAGGGCAGAAAAAAAAGTAATCATTTTGAGTGAAGTTCTGCTTTAAGTTCTGTTTAAGTAAACCATCTGAGGAAGGTTTTTGAGAGACAGTTAAATGGATTCTTTAGATGACTTCATTGGGAGAAGATTAGGAGCAGTGTGTTGGTTTTTTAAAGAGTTGATCAAGTTGGAAGGTCTTCAACTCTGAAGGACACCTATAACCGAATGTAAAAGTGCCTGTTCACCCTACATTACAGCCAGGACAGGAAAGGCTGGATCCAGGCTCAGCTGTCCAAGACCTTATCAGAACACACCTAATGGGATGGAAGTTAGCGACAAGAAGTTAGGTATAGGAGAGTGTGTGACAGACTTAATATTCCTCTTCAAAAAGCCATAAAACAATCATAACTGCAAACAATTGTCCTATATATTTTTCCCTACTGATCTCCTTTACAGCATATTGTTTTCTCCCACAGGTGCACTTTAAATAAAGCCAGCTGACAAGGAATGGACAACAACAGATACAAGCTTTAAATAGCATGAAAACCCTTTTTCCTTTAGTGTAATGATTAATAGTCCAAGAAAACTGCAATGAAAACATTTCAATAAAGCTGTTTCAAAATGTGAAAAAAAAAAAAGCTGACACAAGTGCCCCCATGCTTCCGAAAGCCTTGTCTGATTTTAAAGTTCCCAATGGGATCTGGTAATAAATACACAAAATAAAAGCTCACAAGAAATCACCAAGAAAATAAAAAAGGGCTTGAGAGAAGACAATTTGAAATAAATTAAAAAGGCCTCTGCTCTGTTTCTTCTTGCCAGGTTAATACTGCCGCCTCTCCGCGTGACAGGTGCAAGATTGATTACTGGGATGGTGCGCGGTTATAACTTGATCAGTTAAATTAATCTCTGACTGTGGGCCCATCTGATGCCTGGCATCACAAATTTAATTTGGAGGCTGAGGCAGCTTCTCCTATGCGTGTATGAGCTGAGAAGCCATAATGCCTTCATGCATAGATATGGCCAGTCCTACAGTGTTGTCAGGACACATGCCTTCAGCTGTCCTGTGGGGAATTGCTCATCAGGAAATTCTGTGCCACACACAAGAAAAAAGGCCTTAACCGACACTAAGTAAGACATATTAATGTACTAAAGACTTAATGAAGTTCCAGGGGAGGGGAGAATAGCTTACTTTATTAGTTTATTGTGGATTAATGGGGATGCTCATTATAGTGATGGTGATAGATTACACCCTTCAACCTGCCTCTCTCTGTTCAAGGTACTGGCTGTGCTGGTGTCAGTGCTGTATCTGCTTAATTACAGACCTCTGCATTGACCACATCACATGAGGATGGACAGGGGCAAGTGAAAGGCTGGCCATCATCCATTGTGTCAGGAACATAAGGCAACACTTCCAGAAGTGTGGTGGAACTATTTGTGTTACTATCTTCTGATCTACTGTTAACCATTTGGTGGTGGGTTTCACCAAGGCAGAAAGCCTGAAAAACATTGGCCTGGTGAAACTTGCATGCAAGAATTTAAGTAGACCTTCTAATCTAAAGGTTACGTTCCAGACCTAAGGGAAATTAGAAATGAGGTCATTGTCACCAAATCCGGCTGTTTTTTTGGCTCGACTGCTTAGCCTCTTCTCCGCCGCTGTGGCGCATATATGCAGCCTATCGAAGGGTGGGCTTTAACACTGAGACGCCATATATATGTGGCCCTATGTAAACACTTTTCTGTGTGTTCCCAGCACAGTCACTTGCGGGGACTGGAAAGCTCCCAATGCATACTTGCGATTGGGAGCTTTCTGTCATGTGACCGCTGTAACAATCACAGTGGTCACATGACCCGAATGCCCACCTGAGAAGCTCTTAAAGGGCAGGGATGCGGCATAGGAAAGGAGTTAAGGCGATTGTAGCCATATTAGTCCACTTCCAACAGCACAGCTGAGTACTGCAGATTATACTTTTTTTTTTTTTGCACTATTTATTTGTATAACTAAAGCCAACTCTTTTTTTTATTCTTGGAAAGAGCAGAGAGGGAGGGACTGAAACACCTGTCAGGTTTTTATTGCTGTCTGCGCCCCTGGTAGGCTGGATTCACACCTATGCCTATGTTTAGTGCCTTTTGCATTTTGCAGATTTGCACTTCAGTCCATTTACCATGGTTTCCTATGGAACACATTCTGTAGTGCAAATCTGCAAAATGCAAAAAGAGCTAAAAATGCATGCAGATGTAAAAAAAAAAAAGAAAACAAACCTTTCCTACGTTATCCAAAAAACAAAACAGTTTTATCTTTAGTTCTACGTTATATTTTCAGGACAAGCTTTATTTGTCCAAGCATTACGAAAACCCAAAGAAATGGCTTTGTGTATTAGTGCTGCTTGGACCTTAGAAGAAGGGGACACTCCCTGAAAGCTTGTCCTGAAACTGGTAGTGAAAATCAGGGCTTTTTTTTCTCAGAGAATAGGTGCAGGAACTCCTCCCTTCCGAGTCGCCCCTTGATTCCGCCCCCTACTCATCTCCAAGCATCGTTCTTTGTTCCCACCCCTTACCCGCCTCCCAGTACCGCCCCTTTTAGAGAATACAGAACCAAGTATTATTTTGTGGTGCTAAGTATTTTGTATAGAATTTGTTTTTGATAGCAAGAAAGGCAGTAAAATAGATCTGGACACCCCAGCAACAATAGATCCACCCCAGCAACAAGAGACTCCCAACAGCCAGCATCAGTAGACCCAATCCCTCACAAGCAACAGAAGACCTCCCTAGCAACATTAGACCCCTACCTCAACAATAGATTCCTCCCAGCAATGATTGACCCCCCCCAGCAGTATTAGACCCACCCCCAGCCACAATAGAACGCTGAAAGCAACAGGAGACCTCACCAGCAACAATAGACCCCTACCTCAATAATAGATCCCTCCCAGCAATGATTGACCCCCCCAGCAGTATTAGACCTACCCCCAGCCACACTAGATCCCTCACAAGCAACACAAGACCTCCTCAGCAACAATAGACCCCTTGCTCCACAAAAACAGATCCCCTCCAGCAACAATAGATTTCCCAACATCAATAGACCCTCCATCATACCCCAGCCCCCTTTGCCATTACATGCATTCAGTTCTGGAGATCCCGGAACTGCGTTCCCCCGCGTTCCCGCTGAAAAAAAGCCCTGGTGAAAATAAAAAAATATCACAGACATTATTCAACTTTGGTTGGATTGAAGGACAGTCTCTGGTCTACAGCAGCAAAAGAGACCCATTACCTTGCAGGTTCCAATAATGATCACATATATCACAGGTGTCAAACACAAGGCCCCGCGGGCCGAATCCGGCCCTCCAGGCCATTTCATGTGGCCCTCGCACCTCTCCTGCAGCTGCAGGGAAGCTCCAGCCCACCTCTGGTCCTCCTCCAGACCCTGTACTTTCTGCTTTCCAGCAATGCATCCAGCTTCTTCCCAGCAGCAGCATAAGGTAAGGGGGTGCACTTTGATGTAAGGGAGGGTGGAGGATTCAACTTCTGATGGTGGGGGTGACTCTTGACATCTAATGTAAGGGAAGGGGATGCTCTGGACATATAGTCTTAAAGATACAACCGGCCCTTTTATGGGCAATCATAATGCTGATGTGGCCCACAATGAAATTGAGTTTGACACCACTGACATATATGAATAAAGTTTGTTTGATTACAATTATTTCCTGTGAAATAAACATGTGGGCAGGTTGAAATAGTTAGTAAGGTGCTGTACTTTCCCGGTTCTTTGGTATTTTTGACGGGTCCTTCTCTGGGTCCGGCCAACTGGTCCTGTGTGATAGTAAAAGGACAGTGGTCCAGTATTGAGAGAGTTTGGGCTCTCCCCCTACGAGAACCCCAGAGAGAAGGTTTCCCCTTGCAGAAGAGAGAGATTGTGTACAGGTAAGGGATGGAGAAAGAAAGTGATATCTATGAGGAGCAGAAGGAGGCCATCTACATGCATCAGAATTTAGTCATCTGAACCTGGGGTTTGCCCTGAAGATACCAGCACTGAAGTATGCCTCGGAAGGACTTGTACCAACATGGAGATGCCTGTAAAGAACTTATCTGTGCTGGGACTACACCTTAGCAGGTATACCAGGGTAACACTCAAGCCTGTAGCTAGAGTTAGGGAACTCTGAAAGAATAATGCTTTGATCTGTTGGACTGTGAGATGTCCATTTGGCACTTTCTTAAGTAAAGCATTGAAACTTGGTCCTTGCCTGGTCTGAAGTTACTGAAAAGGGTGTAATGTAAGTAACCGGCACACACATAGTCATTGTGTGGGTCTTAGTAACATTGGGGTATGAAGACATCGATGTGGAGTAGGGGGAAAACACAAGTGGTTAGCTAGAGTAACAAAAGTTTAACAAGCAGCCTGTCGATAGGTGTACCTGTTATAGGTCTGCCAGTGATCTGTCTCCCATAGCAACGGGAGTGGATTGCACCACAGAGGTACAGAAGTTCAAGAGTTAAGTGCATGTGTGTAGCTTTCACTCCACTGGACATTGGCTCAGTGTGTACCTCCTAAATGCACAGTACAGAGAAGGTGCACATTGTCACGGGGAACAGAAAGTTAACCGAAAAAACGTTACGGTGTCAGTGGTGTACATTCATCTCTACGAGTGGGTGCCCGCCTTAAAGTGTCACTAAACCCACATCATAAAAAACTATCAATAAATGTTGTATTACATGCTGTTCATACTCGCTAAGTCAGTATGAGATTTGTTTTCTGTATTCTGCAAAAAACCTGGTTGATCCTGCTGCTCCCTATCGCCACCTTCTGTTCATGTCCCAAATTCAGCTAGGGATTTTTCAGCTCTGGTGGCAACTCTGCACATGCTCAGTTTGCAGTGGGTTTTTATGCTGAGCATTTTTTTCCCTATCACATCTGAGCAGCCCATGTGACTATAAAGTCACAAATGTAGGTGCATACACAGTGGTAAATGACAGCCCACTCCCTCCCACCTCCTCCATGCCCACTAACCAGCTAAACACAATGGGGAGGGATATTACATATAGATAAATGGTGGCTTCACCTTCCTCTTATTCTAAGACCTAGGCTGGAGGGGCATGACACCGGCTGTGACTGGCAGAAGTCTGCCCACACCATGTTATTTCCACAAAATTCTGTAATAAAGATTTGACTTCAAATATATATTTGTATTCCTATTTAAAACAGTTTATTTATGTAGAGCACCCCCTAAGGAGCCACAGATGAACTGGGATCCCCCTCACTGCACAGCCAGACACGTTGAATTTTTACAGGCAGTTCAGAGACAAAGAGCAGTAAGTGACTTTGTTTTTGTGTTTTATTGAGGGTACCCACTTGACTTCAGCAACAACATTTAAACAACATCTTCAGGGACATCTTCCTATACACACTCTATATACAGCTTCAGTGACATTCCTCCTGCACTTTACTTGCTTGCAGAAGTCCAGCTAGATCATGGTAGATGAATCTGACAGACGCAATCAGATTTAGCAATTACCTTTTGCAGGCAGGAACTTGAAGCCCCTTGTTGTGTAGCAGTACTCAGTGATAAGCTTGCACTGTTCCTCCTGTGGTTACTGGTCCCAGCATTACTTCTTTAGGCACCGCCAACTCACCTGGCTGCAACTGCTCCTTTCACTAGCCCTCGAGGCTAACTTTCCTTTACAGTCCTCCAGACTGTCCCTCTCATCAGCCCACCTGGCTGACTCTGCAGGAGATCTGCCAGGGAAGGGATGAAGACTTGGCATCAGTGCCATCTTAATAGCATCATGGGCCCCTGGGCAAAGTAATGCACTGGGGCCCCTATAAGGGAGACGGTGACCTTGAAGAACACTGGGTTTAGAACTTTTAGTCTGATTTTTTTTTTTTTTTTTTTGCCATTTTTTAACAATAGCACATTACATGTTTTTCACAATGTTGTTAGGGGGTCTTTGGTGAGATATCAGGGGTCTAAACTGACTCCTGAAGTC
>BLSH010277171.1:16714-27564 GCA_018402905.1 Glandirana rugosa | reverse complement strand
TTTTTTTTTTTTTTTTTGCCATTTTTTAACAATAGCACATTACATGTTTTTCACAATGTTGTTAGGGGGTCTTTGGTGAGATATCAGGGGTCTAAACTGACTCCTGAAGTCTCACTTTTGAGACAGAGAAAGGGACTTAGAAAACACATTCTCCAGTTAGGAATGAGTTGGTGCATGGAACTAAAGGGATCTAGGGGGGCTCTGAGAGAGGAAGATGGGCTTAAAGGGGGCTGTAAGGGATTGCTGAGATGTGCAGCTGGCATTGCTGGTTTTAACAGGCAGTGAGGGAGTGGTATGTCACTCAATGCATGTGTTAACCCTGAAAATGCTGACCTACTATGCCACAACCATGTGCATTGCACATGACTGCAGGGTGGTTATGGTGTAGTACACCATGCGTTCATAGTGAAATGCTATTACATTTTTGCCATGAGTGCAGCCCTGAAATGGGTGATCAGGGTGGTAAAGCCATGGTTAAACTGCCTGCTTTTACCAGTCTTATTTAGACGTGTGGTTTTGGAAAACACAGGTGGTTAGGACATGAGTTTACCTTCAAAATGACAATAGTTGTAGGATATTGAATGAGGCAGGACACTATAGAAATACATGAGTATATGAAGTTGTACATTTATTACATTTATTTCCATATATTGTGAACATTTCATAATCATAGAAATACATAATGGAATACATTCATATTGTTCTGATACATAGTGGTATACAGTATACATTATATATATATACACTGAATATTTTTATTTTATGTATATACCACTATCAGAACAATATGAATGTATTCCATTATGTATTTCTATGATTATGAAATGTTCACAATATATGGAAATAAATGTAATAAATTTACAACTTCATATACTCATGTATTTCTATAGTGTCCTGCCTCATTCAATATCCTACAACTATTGTCATTTAGAAGGTTAAAAAAAGAGTTGCAGAAAACTTGCTGGGCTACAGGACAATTGGCAGAGATAAAAAGTAAGCTGGGCTGGAAAGGGTGCAAGGCAGATGAATGTGTAGCCCCGTGTGGAGATGGGAGGCTGCAGCAATGTTTGCAGTGCAGATTTATGGAGGGGAGAGCAGTAAAGGACACACTGCACGCTGAAAGTGTAGGCAGAGGGAGAAATGACCGGTGGTGTAGAAATGAAAGTAACTCACAAAGAAAGCTGTAGTGTCCCGGCGGAAGGGAGAGGGAGAGCGAGTTGATGGCAGTGGAGAGAGCTCAGCGAGGAAGGAGAGGGATTACCATGTAAGAAGGTCCAGTCAAAGAACATACCTGCTCCCCAAGTGGTGGAGACCGTGGAGGAGGAGCTCAGGAGTCGGGAGAACAGTGAAGGAGAGGGGAGACAGGAGAGAGTTAGGAGGAGTGACAGCCGGGCTGGCAAGTGGAGTAGAAGTAGAACAGAAGCGGCCGCCCGCAGCCGCACGACTCCCAAGCCCAGCACTGATAGCTGTCATGCATGCAGTCAAATTCAGATTCCAGACTGCAGTCGTTCTAATTTATTGTGGCAGCACAGTCAGAACCAGCCCTGGTGGGGCCCCGTGTTCACCTGGGGCCCCTGGGCTGTGCCCAGGGATGCCCGCTCAGTAAGACGGCCCTGCTTGGCATAACGCTGTCTTCAGGGAGAACTGGCTTTGTATAGTAGTCTCCCCCCTTGTAAGCGCCCAGTAGTGCGTCTCTACTCACATTGTCCTCCACTTACTCCCATGCATCCAGGAATGGCTTCCTCCGTGTTATGGCAGGATCCTTCCAGCATCTGAGCCTCCACAGCACTAAATCTCCATCTTCCACCCAACTGCCCCTGCTTGCATGGCTCATGTCTATTTATGAGGTGAGCCTGCCAACCCTTTACTGGGGATTGGTTGAGGCCCTCATAAATATTCCAAACAGCCCCTCCTAACCTCCACCCACTAGCTATAGAGGTTTCTACAACCTTCTAGACCAGGGGGAGGCACCAGAGAAGCTGTCAAGATGAGTCATCCAGCCCGGACTCACTGAACCCTGATCCAGATTCACAGTCCAGGTTTAGTCCTGAGCTAAATAAATTTACCTACACTATCAGACCTACACTAACGCACACACCTAGCACACATTAGAGGGTGCTAAATTTATGTATTTTTACTCTACATTCCAAAGGCTGTTTTTTTTTTATTTTGAACAAGTGACCAACAGCAGAGGAATAGAAGCTCCTCCTGCTTATGTTTCTCTGCAGACAAGCCGGGGAAGATCTGGATCATGTGACAGCTGTATATCGATTAGGAAAGGTACTTTTTTTAAAATTAAAATAATTACTGTGTCATCATCCACATACAGAAAAAGAAGGGACAATGTCAATTAAACAGTGTGTGTTTAGTATCACTTTAAGGTTGAGTATTCCACCATAGCAGCCTCAGCCTTTTTCCCAGGACATTGATGAAGATGACACAAAACAAAGGTGTGTGCAGTAAATTGACCCTGTAATTAAGTGTCTAACGTAGCTCGGAAGAACCTGTGAAGGGTAGGCCTTCCATGTGACTCATTACTTGACACCCAACGAGTTGATGGGGAAGCATGGAGAACGTGACAAACAACTTATCTACCCCTGTAGGCCCCACCTGCCCGTCCTAGGCCTACAAACACACACCAGAGCTAGAGGACTGAACCCTTCTTCTACCACACATTTGTTCAATTATTTAAAGCATACCTAAACCCATGAAAAGAAATAATACAATATATTGCAGATTATCAGTCCATGGGTGTGGTGGCTGAGTACGTTTGAATATTTCAGGGTAAGAACAATTTTAAAGTACCAAAAATAATTCCTTTGATTCACCATATAATGAAGATGAACAAAGGCAAATATCTTTAAAGCCCAGCCTGGGTAACTGCCATGGCTTCTTCCATAGATACACTGGAGGAGTGAGCATAGTCACCCTGAGACATGAAGTGTGTAACACGCTGGATTACCAGGTGAAAATCAAGAAAAAAAAACTGAAGAAAGAAAGCTAATGAATAAACCTTGTATAACTACTAGTAAGCTTCAATATATTGTTTTGTTATGTTTAGTTTTTCGACTACCTTTGTAGTCAGGTAGTGGAATACAGAAACATTGAGAAGGAGACATTTCTCTCTTTACAATCAGTTTATTTTCACTTTTTGCTGTTATGCTGAATGTTGTGTGGCACTATACCCTCCAGTCAACAGAGCAAGGAAAGCCTATAGACTTCTCTGCAGAACTCCAGTCTTAAACGTAAATCACAGAATGGGACCTATGGACCTTTACAAAACAGTTCCCATAGGACATCGAAGAGGAAGGGGAGTGGTGGAACAGCTTTGACCAGACTTCACTGGAAGCCTTTTCCTCTTTGCAGTGCGGGAGCCAAGATGTGCACATTGGTCCTGGTGCATATGGATCATCCACGGGACTAATGACCAGAGACTGAGACCTGGGGCAGCCTAACACAGACCAGAGTGATCTCATCTGCATCCTTGCCACAGGAAGAACAGAGAATCCTCTCACCCTCTACTTCCTTCTACTAAATCTCCAGAGGCATTCTGCGAAGAGACTGAGGGGTCCCCTTTCCACAGCAAGAGTTCATGGCTGTTCTAACAATTCAGCGCTCACACAGTCATACATCCAATGGTGTCATAACCTGTAATGCACAATCCAATGCTGTAGCAAGACACAGGAGGGCACATTACCACCAACAACTTTTATTAAATACAAAAGCCAAAAATATACTCACAAGCATGTGAAGGAAAAAGTGCATCAAAACACAACTCCAGCTTTGGGTAATGCCATATATGCTGTGGTTAGAAAGTTGACTTTGAAGAAGCAGGGATGTCCCCTGAAATGCATCAGACTTCCAACTGCAGCATATATGACATTGCCTAAAGCTGGAGTTGTGTTTTGATGCGCCCTCCTGTGTCTTTTTACAGTCACTGCCCATTGTTCACACTGCTAGCAGGGACTGAGTTACTGGAGGCAGGACATTAAGTATGCCACACCTTTACTGCAATTTCACTGCATCTATAATACACCTATACCACACCTACAGTATACTGCACCCTTACTGCATTTTTACCACCCCTTTACTGCATGCTGGTTTACTAACACTGTTGTTAAGTGCACCAACGCTTCGTAGCCTCCTTGGCGGTTATCCTGAGTGTGGCTCGGGGTGAGTTTTCATTACCAAAAGCAGTAACCCCGAGCCACTCTCGGGATCGCATCTCAGTATCCAGGCAAAGTTACTGCCCTTACCCCTGGATCCAGTGATGTCCCCCCGCTGTGTCCTCCGGCAGAATCTTTCGCCCAATGTCTCTGGTTTCTGGGCTCCGTTCCCTGCGAGCGGCGCGTCGCATAGGGGCGGAGCCCGGCCTTCAAATTCAAAAAGTGAAACACACACAACACATATAATACACTGTAATCTGTAAGATTATAGTACTGTATCAAATCATTTCACATCCCTTTTGTCCCTCGTGCTTTGTCCAGTGCCCTGCATGCACTTTTATATTATATATGCCATTCTTTCTGCCTGGAAACTTGAGAATGTCCATGGCATCCAAAAAGCGTCCCTTTATGTCAAAAGCGGTTTTTGATCAGCTAGAAAACAGCGATAGTAAATAAGAATCATTTGCAGAATTAAGCGATACTGATTAGTGGGGAAATTCGTCATCAGACACTGAAAGTGACGACAGCAACAATTCTGCAACTGAGCAAATTTTTGTTTTTTGACTTGATTACATTATTGAATACATTTTATTATTATTATATTATAATTTATGATTTCGTTGTTTCAAACTTTATCATACCCGGGATGTCCACTAGACTCTTGTTTGGACAGATTTAAGTGAGTTATTCCTAAGAATTACAGGCCTACAATATAAAACACCAAATTTATATGCAAAACAATGTACCGCTTTAAGACGCCAAAATCTGACATAATCAGACTGCCAGGGAGGTTAATGGGCTCAAATGATAGCCGGCAAAACAACAACATAAGGACTGTCCTTCATGTAAAACTATCCTGCAAGCCCCCCATTGTTCCCTACTCCCCTTTCCTTCATTTCTATGGATAGTGCACATCCAGTTCGTCTAGGCCTAGCATAATTGCTTTAATGCACTTCGGCAGTATAATTCCTGTATTTAGTAAATCAAGCTTCATTAGTGCCCACTGCTGCACTACAAGTGACCTTGCTACCATTTATGCTGATCTGGATGACAATCTAAATGGAATTATTACCATTGTTAATCCATTTCTATGCCTAATTCATTACCGACCATATCAAGTGACAATATATTACGTTTGCCTTTAGTCGAGGCAAAGAACAGAGGGCTCATCTTAACCAGTGGCTGCTACAGGTATAGCACTACACTTTAAAGTGGATGCCTAAAGGGCAAGCTCAGTGGCATTGTGGTTAGCACCTTTACCTTGCAGCACTAGGCCATGGCTTTGAATTCCATGCACAAAACTACCTGCACGGAGTTTACATGCTCTCCCTGTGCTTGGTTGTGTTTCTGCCCACACACAAAAGACACACTGATAGGGTAATTGACTCCTGCCCAAATTAACCCTAGTATGTGCATGTATGAATGTGAGGTAGGGACGTTCGATTATAAGCTCCTTGAGGGCAAGTACTGACATGAATGTACAATATATATGTAAAGAGCTGTGTACATTAACAGCAATATACACCAGTAAAAATATGTAGCCCAGTCTGCAGCACTGGTAGGAAAGGATTCTGTGTCTGATCAGTAACAATGGTCATTCATTATTCACAGGCACAGCTGCAGGAATGGGATTGTTACTGTACTGAGGAGCTGAGAAGCCGGTGTTAAGCCTGCCCTGTAGCCAAAAGGAATGAGAATGGGAAGAGGATTGTGGGAGGTATAGTTCTATACTTGGTGAGCTGGAAGGAGAATACTGCAGATCTCACAAGGCACTGTGCAAGAAGACAGGTGGTTTCCTATTGCTTTTCCCAGGCATAGGAGAAGAAGTGTGGAGGTTGTTCAGAGTGACTGAGTGCACATTAGGCTGCTAGCAGACACCTCACCACCGCACCTGAGAGGTAGAGAGGCACACTAGCAGACATTCTGAGACATCGAAGAGTGCCACAGATGTTGACTGGGTCTGCTGCCTGATCAATGGGGAAGGATGCTGAGGCACTGACTGGTTATGCTGCCCTCATTAAACACATGGGGGTTGATTTACTAAAGCCAAATAGTTTGTGAACTTTGCAAACTGCAGTTGCACTCTGCAAGAGCAGTTGCTCCAGAGCTTAGTAAATGAGGGAAAGCTCTGCTGACTTCCATCATCCAATCATGTGCAAGCAAAAATGCTGTTTTTTTATTTTCCTTGCATGTGATTGAGTATTCTTTGCAAAGTGAAGCTGTACCTCATTTACTAAGCTTTAGAGCAACTGCACTTGCAGAGTGCAATTGCACTTTGCAAAGTTCACAGCCTCTTTGGCTTTAGTAAATCAACCCCTAGGAGTTTACCTGCTAATACAGGAGTTGGTGAGAGGACACTGGCCAAAACCATACTACTCTTTGACAAAAGAGGGACAATGTTGCCTGTGCGTGTCACAGAGCCAGTGCCTTTATCAGTGCTTAAAGGGACATTATCCTGAGGTCTCCAACATAAGAGCTGGATCCCAACAAGCTGGCTAGCAGAAGAAAGGGGGGGGGGGGTTATATTACAGAATGCTGAACTGTCAAGGCAGCATAGCTTTCCTTAGTTAGGATTGCCACAGTATAGGGTTTAGGAACAGTTGCCCTCTACATCCATTATTTATTTTTTACTAGAAGGGGTGTTTGGGACTTTGAATGAAGCACCTGGAGACAGGTGTCTCCATCCCTATATCTGGAAATAAATGAGAGGGGTTTGGAACTTTAAATAAGGCACGTTATTGCAACTGATTAATTGGTCAACATATAATACCATATTTATTGAATAAACATGTACACATGTCATAATACATTTTGTACATGCATATGTATAAATAAATTCATCTATATGCACACCCATGACATATTACAATTCATCTATATACATGGTTATCATCATAACACTCTACAATATATCATATTTTGAGCCAATAGTGCTCAGTGTAGTAGAGAAGTGTTACTGACAAAACACTGTGAATGAACAGTGTTTGTCAGTTAGACTTTCTCTTTTCATCCTTTGTTTCCCTTCCAGGTTATTGCATGGTGGGTTCCATGCAACACTTTAATTACTATTTCCAATTCTCTCGCTACACTTGGGTCATGGTCTAATTTATATGTCCTTCTATTCACACTTTACCCTGTCTGCTCAGAGTCACCAATGATTATTGGTTCATTCATCCATGGCAGCAGCACCTTTTTATTATATAATAGTTATACATAATGCATTCATTTTATAGACACTTTGGGAGCCACTGCTGTGTACCACTCTAACATGAAGACTCTCATTCTCCTGGGGAATTGTATGTATGCTCAGGGTTTTTCCACTGGTCTTTATCACCACAGCTCCTGGGACAGACACTCTTGACAGCCCTCAGCCTGCAGTACCGCATGTTTGGACTTTGAGACAATATATAAGTATTATAGGGTTGGATATTCCTTTTCTTCCCGGTTCCCTCCCCCCCCCCCATTATTTTGGTCAAACAATAGACTATATCGGTCTTTATATGTCTCTTAAAGATACACTTTATGCACCTGCTCCTGAGGAAGTGGAACGAATGCACGAAACGCATTGAGCCTTTTTAGATGCATATATGTTGTGAATATGCGGTGTATTTTTTTTATCAATATCACAATATAATTTCTGCTCTTTTAATGATCCCACTACATGGAGCACTATTGTCTCACAATATGGTGTGTATATAAATTCATTTATTTATACTTATGCATGTACAAAATGTATTTTTACAAGTGTACTTGTTCAATAAATATGGTATTATATGTATACCAATTATACAGTTGCTATCACATGCCTCATTTAAAGTTCCAAACCCCTCCTTTTTACTGTTACCCTATTTGCAATATATTCTTTGATATAGTTTGACCACATCAGCCCCAGAAGGATTTGCCCCCTTAACCACACTTGACCACCTCACATGCATCAACTGGCTTGATAGCATGAATCGCCATTTATAAACGGCAATTCCTGCACTCGCGAGAAGTGGGCGGGCACGTGCCGCTGCCAGTGTGCTCTCGTGCCCGCCCCACGCTCCCCGAGTATGGCCGCGAGTCGGGCGGACTCAATGTCCGCCAGCAACCCGTGATCGCCTATTAGAGAGGATGAATGGGGGAACACCGTTGTGACAGGTGGCATGACACTGATCTACTGATCCCTGTGATCGGGATCAGTTAGATCTGTTATGCCCCTGCCAACCCAGCCCCCATACAGTTAGAACACATCTAGGGAACACAGTTAACCCCTTGATTGCCCCTGCATGTTAACCCCTTCACTGCCAATGACATTTAAACAGTAGTCAGTGGCTATTTAAATTTCTGATCGCTGTATAAATGTCATTATAAATATATAAATGGTCCCAAAAAATTGTCAAAAATGTTCGCCATGTCTGCCGCAATGTCGCAGTCCCGATAAAAATCACAGATGCCCGCCATTACTAGTTAAAAAAAAATAGTAAAAACGCCATAAATTAATTCTTATGGTTTGTAAATGTGGCAACTTTTGCGCAAACCAATCAATATACTCCGATTATGATTTTTTTTTTACCACAAATATCAGGCCAAAACTGATCAATACATTTTTTTGGGGTATGTATTATAGCAAAAAGTAAAAAATATTTTTTTTTTTTTCAAAATTGTCGCTCTTTTTTGTTTATAGTGGTGATCAGAAGTGATGTAGAGGGGATCAAATACCACCAAAAGAAAGCTCTGTTTGTGGGAAAAAAAGGACATCAATTTTGTTTGGGTACAGCGGCGACGACCGCACAATTGTCAGTTAAAGTGACGCAGTGCCAAATCGCAAAAAGTGCTCTGGTCATTAAGTGGGCAAATCCTCAGGGGCTGAAGTGGTTAAGCAATTGTGCGGACATGCGGCACTGTACCCAAACAAAATTGATGTCCTATTGTACCCACAAATAGAGCTTTCTTTGGTGGTATTTGATCACCTCTGCGGTTTTTATTTTTTGCGCTATAAACAAACAACGAGCATCAATTTTGAAAGAAAAACATTTTTTTTTGCTATAATACATATCCAAAAAAAAATAATAAAAAAACAAATATATTCACCAGTTTAAGCCGATATATATTCTTCTTCATATTTTTGGTAAATAAAATCGCAATAGACATATATTGATCTAGTTGCGCAAAAGTTATCACGTCTACAAAATAGGGAATAGATTTATGGCATTTTTATTTTTTATTTTTAGTAATGGTGGCAATCTGCAGTTTTTATCGAGGCTGTGACATTGCGGCGGACAGATCAGACACTTTGACACTTTTTTGCGACCAATGACATTTATACAGCGATCAGAGCTAAAAATAGCCACTGGTTATTGTATAAATGTCACTGGCAGAGAAGGGGTTAAACTCTAGGGTTTGATCAAGGGGTTAACTGTGTTCCCTAGGTGTGTTCTTACTGTGTGGGGGCTGGGCTGGCAGGGACATGACAGATCTCACTGTTCCCGATCACTAGGAACAGTAGATCCCTGTCATGTCCCCTGACAGAACAGGGACCTGACTTGTTTACATTGGCAGATCCCCGTTCTGCCTCTGAAGGCGATAGTGGGTCGCCAGCAGACATTGAGTCCGCCAGACCCATGGGCATGCATCCGTGACGTGCGGCAGGCTCATGCGCACCCGCTATCTCCTGTGCAGGGACCGCCATACAGCTACGGCGATTTGCGCAGGAGAGCCAACCTGCCGCCATCGTTTGACGACGGCTGGTCAGCAAGTGGTTAAATGTTTGCTGTATTGTTACTGTTGTTTTATATCTCTTGCCATATCTCTTTCACCAACAGTGGTTTCTTCGGAAGTAAGCAATACAAATATAATTTAATTTGCTGAAACACTGTGGGGTGGATTTACTAAAACTGGAGATCACAAAATCTGGTGCAGCTGTGCATGGTAGCCAATCAGCTTTTAACTTCAGCTTGTTCTGGCAGCTGATTGATCTCTCTGCAGAGCTGCACCAGATTTTACACTCTTCGGTTTTAGTAAATCAATCCCATAAACAAAGGCGATATTTTATTTCCTTAACCACTTAGGCTGGGTTCACACTAGTCCGATTCTCGGACCGACATGAGGAGCACAAGTTGCATTACGTCACAAAAACAATGATTCCCTATGAGAGCCATCTTAACTGGTCCGACATGTGTTTTTCAAAGTCGGAGCGACTTTGAAAAAGGTTCCTGTACTACTTTTGTCCGACTTTGATCCCACTTTAGCCCATTGAAAGGCATTGAAGTCGGATCAAAGTCGTATCAGTGTCTTCACTGATCCGACTTTGGCATGCGACTTATGCTCTGGGGATCTTGAAGGGGAACTCCACACCATATTTTTTTTAAAAAAAAACTGGCATGGGGTCCCCCTCCAGGAGCATACCAGGCCCTTTGGTCTGGTACGGGTTTTAAGGGGAAACCCCACGCCGTTTTTTCGCCCCCAGGATGTGACCTCATATGGGGCGGGACCTCCAGGTGATGTCATCTGGTGTCCACGCCCCATGCCAATATAAGGCACAGCACAGAGCGGCGAGGGCATTCTTGAAGAAGACGCGTCGTGTCAACATGGGAAGAAAAGAAGAAGAAGAAGAGAGGGAAGGGGAGAAGTTCTTACGGGAGCGGCGAGACACGACACGGAATATAACCGTACCCCGCACCTGTGGTCTACTGTAGTGGACCT
>BLSH010277169.1:0-15690 GCA_018402905.1 Glandirana rugosa | reverse complement strand
AGGTTCCTGCTAGTACTGTGAGGGACAGATTATTGTTCTAAAATCATCTCCTAGTGCTATACAGAGAGGTTGCTGCTGCTCCTGTGAGGGACAGATTATGGTTCTAAAATCATCTCCTACTGCTATAGGGAGAGGTTCCTGCTGGTGCTGTGAGCGACAGATTATTGTTCTAAAATCATATCCTACTGCTATAGGGAGAGGTTCCTGCTGCTCCTGTGAGGGACAGATTATTTTTCTCAAATCATCTCCTAGTGCTATACAGAGAGGTTCCTGCTGCTCCTGTGAGCGACAGATTGTTTTTCTAAAATCATCTCCTACTGCTATAGGGAGAGGTTCCTGCTGGTGCTGTGAGGGACAGATTATTGTTCTAAAATCATCTCCTAGTGCTATACGGAGAGTGTTAGAGGGAAACATGGTTTTTCCATAATGCAAGAAATATAAAATCTAATCATATCTAGTCTGCACACTACTGGAAATAACCTGGAATGCCATTCAACAAGTTTTATGGAGATGACCAGTGCATATCAACCTTCATCTTGGAGTCCTGCCCCAGGGCAGGGGAGTAACAGCAGGAGTATAGGCTACATGGTGTAATACCTGAATGACTGTACATAAAAACGTCAAGTCAGCTGCTAAAGTGATTGATTGCCTGACTTACAGATCTTCAAACGAACACCTGGCCCGGGAAGATGGGGGAATCAGATATGAGATATAGATGGACATATACTGCCTCTAGTGGTTGCTACCGCATACAACACAGCATGTGTCCTAGGGGATGGATTGAAGAAAGGAAATCGGCCACCATTGGTTATAATCCTATGTAGGCTGGCATGTGGGTGTGTGAGGGTGGGTGCCTGAGCACAGTTTAAAGTTGTAAATCACTTCCTGCTCTCTCCCTTCCATTGGAGCCCAGCCAGAACAGCATCTTGAGGATGGTGACATGTAACGTATCTGTTAGAGAATGGACATGTTTGCCAGTAATTCTGGCCGTTTCCGCGGTGGTGCGCGCGCCCGTGCGCGTTCGCGTGCGCCCCCGTGCGCGCCTGCGTGCACCGCCGGAAACGGCGCCAAACGGCGCCTATTTAAACCCAGAGACTCCTGCAATGGGTGCTGCTCGTTCTACAGCGTCTGTGACCTGTGAGCCACAGCTCCTCCACCTGTTCCTGTGTTTATCTGCTTCCTGTTTGACCCGGCTTGCCTTGACCTGTTGTTCGCTACCTGCACCGACCCCGGCTATCCACGACCATCCGCTTGTCTACTCCTCTGTACCTCTGCTGCCCGCCCATTGAACGAACCTTTGCCTGGACTTGACTACCCGCCTGCCTGATCCTTTGTACCGTCCAGCCTGCCCGTTGCCGACCCTGCCTGCACGACCACTCTCCTATCTGCACATCTTCCTGGAACTTCACTACATCATCAGTGACCATCCAGCCCTCGTGCCATCCCGCACTCTTGGCCCTCTGTCTATTCTACCAGGGGTCCTTGAATCAGGTGCGCAAGAGCGGTTGTTCCCTGCACAAGACAGACTCCACCGTCAGGTACGTAACAGAAACGAGCAGCCATGACTGAGTCTGCGCAGGGAACACGCTCCGCTATGGATGACTTGTGCGCCCATCTGGCTGGCCTCACCCAGGCCGTCAAGAACCTGCAAGAGGGATATACCCGGTTAGAAGAGCGAGTACAGGAATTGTCTACTTCCCCAGCCTCCGGTCCCGCAGCTGCCCGTACCATAGTGGCCCTGCCCTCGGAGCCCAAGGTCCCGCTGCCGGATAAATTCTCCGGGGACCGACGCAAGTTTCGGGTCTTCCGGAGTGCCTGCGACCTATATCTGGGTCTCCAGTCATGGACATTTTCGTTAGAGAGCACCAAGGTCGTATTCGTGATCTCCCTGTTGCAGGGTGAACCCCAAGCCTGGGCTCTCAAACTGTGGGAGCAGAATGCCCCCCCGAAGTTGCTTCTGCTGCAGCCTTTTTCCTGGCCATGGCGCAGCTTTATGATGACCCCCACCTTGCCGCCACGGCTGAAGCCACCCTGCACAATCTCCAGCAGGGCCGCCGCCCAGTGGAGGATTATGCCGCCGAGTTTTGGTGCTGGAGTACAGATACCGCCTGGGGCAGCGCGGCACTTATGTTCCAGTTTCACATGGGGCTGTCGGAGGCAGTAAAGGATGAGTTGGCCCGAGTGGGGATCCCTAAGACCCTGGAGGAGCTGGTCACCTTGGCCATCTCCATCGACCGGTGCATCAGAGAGCGTCATGCCGAGAGCTCCTCTGGACAATTGCGTCCCACCTGGATACTCCCCCGGGTGCCCAGTTACCCGACTCCGCTGGCCTTCCGGCCAACGACCTCCTCCTTCTCTCCTCCGGTACTCCTCTGAGCCCATGCAGATCGGGTTGCTTCGACCATCACTCACCAGCGAGGAAAGACAACTCCGGTTCCAGTTGAACCTGTGTCTCTATTGTGGAGAACCTGGTCACATGGTTCGGACATGCCCCGCGAAGCGCGGTAAGTGCTTGTCCACTGTCTGTGATGTACCGGTTAACGTTGATCTGGATTTTGCGGCACAGCACCACATTCCCCTGTAACCCAAGGCTCACAAACTGGTGATCCGCCTGGCCGATGGATCACACATCAAATCCGGAACCGTCACGCATGAGACGATCCCTCTGCTTACCTGCACCATGGATGGTCACAAGGAACATCTGTGGTTGGATGCCATTGCCTCTCCGCTCTGCCCCATCATCCTGGGATTGCCCTGGCTCCAGGCCCACAACCCCAGCATCGACTGGGCCACTGGAACTGTCCGGTTCCTATCCCCGTATTGCCGTCAGCACTGTCTGAGTCCTGGGGACGGGACTGTTCCAACCCTCCTCAGCCTGGAGGCCGACACCGAACCGGATGTTCGGGCTCTTCTTCCACCGGCCTACCATACATTCTTAGATGTCTTTAGTAAGAAGGGGGCAGACAAACTTCCGCCGCACAGGCCCTACGATTACCCCATTGAACTGCTGCCCGGGGCAGAGGTGCCGTTTGGGAGGATCTACTCTCTCTCCGAACCTGAATTGGCGGCCCTTAAATCCTACTTGGAGGAGAACACCAAGAAGGGATTCATCAGGCCTTCTACATCCCCGGCCGGAGCTGGCATCTTTTTTGTGGAGAAAAAAGACCACTCACTCCGGCCGTGCATAGACTATAGGGAGCTCAACCGGGTAACCATCAAGAACCGGTACCCGCTACCTTTAGTTCCAGAACTTTTTCAGCGGCGGGGGTCAGCGACTGTCTTCACCAAGCTCGACTTACTGGGGCATATAATCTTATTCGGATACGGGAAGGAGATGAGTGGAAGACTGCATTCCATACTAGGTTCGGGCATTACGAGTACTTGGTGATGCCCTTCGGCCTGTGTAATGCACCCGCAACCTTCCAACATTTTGTCAACGACGTGTTTCGAGACTTCCTGGATCTTTTTGTTATAATATACTTAGATGACATCCTGGTCTTTTCCAATTCCTTGGAGGAACACCGCAGGCACGTCACCAAGGTTCTTGGGCGTCTACGGCAGCATGGCTTATACGCTAAAGCGGAGAAATGTTCGTTTGAACAGCCCAGTCTGCATTTCCTGGGGCTGATCATTTCTACGACCGGCATCCACATGGATCCTCAGAAGGTTTCCACCATCTTGGAATGGCCTGCACCCACTGATCGAAAAGGGGTACAGAGATTTTTGGGCTTCGCAAATTTCTATAGAAAATTTATTAAAGGATTTTCTGCCATCGTGGAGCCCATCACACGTTTAACAAAACAAAATATCCGGTTCCAGTGGTCCTCTGAAGCTCAAGCCGCCTTCCAGAAACTCAAGTCCCTCTTCACGTCTGCCCCTATTCTGAAGCACCCGGATCCAGCTTTACCATACGTCCTCGAGGTGGACGCATCTGAGACCGCAATAGGGGCTATCCTGTCCCAGCGCCAGGGTGTCAAATCCCTGCTCCACCCAGTGGCATTCTTTTCTAGGAAGCTGACCGCACCGGAGCGGAACTACAACGTGGGAGACCGGGAGCTACTGGCCATTAAGTCTGCATTAGAGGAGTGGCGCTACTTGTTGGAAGGGGCCTCTCACCCTATTCTGATATTCACTGACCATAAAAACCTGGAATATCTCCGAACGGCAAAAAGACTGAGGCCTAGGCAAGCCCGCTGGGTGCTATTCTTTTCCAGGTTTCATTTTCCCCTTACATACCGTCCCGGATCCAAGAATAGTAAGCCCGACGCTCTCTCCCGAATGTTCACAGACCCAGGTAATACTGCTCCACCGGATACTATACTTCCTGCACGGAATTTCCTGCTGACAGATGAGGACTTTCTCTCCCAACTTCGCCGGGTCTTAGACGACTCCGCCACCGATCGAGACACCCGATTGTCCGTAAGGGATGATCTATGGTGGCTTGGGCGGAGAATGTTCATCCCGGCAAGCCTGCGGCTTAGAGTCTTGGGTCGTTGCCATGACCATAAACTGGCAGGACATTTTGGTACTCAAAAGACCGCTGAGCTCGTCTCACGGTCATTCTGGTGGCCCAACATTTTGGAGGACTGTAGAAAATATGTTGGAGCCTGTCCCGTCTGTGCCAGGAACAAAACAGACAGAGCTAAAGCCTGGGGTCTGTTGAACCCCCTTCCCATACCTGAACGCCCGTGGTCGCAACTGGCGATAGATTTTATCATGGAACTCCCTCCATCAGAAGGTTTTACGACAATTTTTGCCATAGTGGACCGGATGACGAAAATGGCTCATTTCATCCCTATGAAGGGGACCTCTTCAGCGGCCGAAACGGCCCGTACATTTATAAAGGAAGTAGTCCGACTGCATGGAGTGCCCAGCAACATTGTGTCGGATCGAGGGGTCCAGTTCACGTCAAAATTTTGGAGAGCCTTGTGTGCTGGACTAGAGATCGAACTGGCATTCTCCTCAGCGTACCATCCACAGACCAACGGACAAACAGAAAGGACAAACCAGACGCTGGAACAATACTTACGATGTTTCTCGTCCTTCTCCCAAGATGATTGGGTTGCACTGCTGCCTGTGGCCGAGTTTGCCTACAATAATTCTACCATTCGCCCACCCAGCAGTCCCCATTTTGGGCCAATTATGGCTACCACCCCACATTTCTGCCCGACTTGAATCCAGATTGTTCCGTCCCAGCAGCACAGGATGTCACCAACTTCCTCCACTCCAACTGCCGACTCCTTCAGGAGACATTAACCAAATCCCGGGAGGCTAGCAAGGAGGCCTATGACAAGAGGAGACGGGGGGAGATGGAGCTTCCACCCGGCAATCACGTGTGGTTATCAACCAAGGATTTGAAACTTGCATGCCCCTCGAAGAAATTGGGCCCGAGGTTTCTGGGGCCTTTTCCTGTGAAAAGACAGATTAACCGGGTGGCATTTGAACTTGATCTTCCACCATCCCTGAAGATCCACCCGGTTTTCCACGTTTCCCTACTAAAACCCGTGGTCCTCGATTCCTTCTCGGGCCGAAAAGTAGGACCACCGGGTCCCATCCTAGTCAACAGAGAGGAGGAGTTTGAGGTGGAAGCAATTTTAAAAAGCCGCCGGAGAGCTGGAGTGACCTAATATCTGATCAAGTGGATGGGTTTCGGCCCGGAAGAGAACTCGTGGGAACCCGAAAGGAACATCCATGCCCCCGGACTGATTCAGGCCTTAAAACGAAATCGCCAGGATGGTGACACCCAGTAAGGCATCCGGAGGCTGCCCCTTGGGGGGGGGCAATGTTAGAGAATGGACATGTTTGCCAGTAATTCTGGGCATTTCTGCGGTGGTGCGTGCGCCCCCGTGTGCGTTCGCGCGCGCACGCGCCGGAAACGGCACCAAACGGTGCCTATTTAAACCCAGAGACTCCTGCAATGGGTGCTGCTCGTTCTACAGCGTCCGTGACCTGTGAGCCACAGCTCCTCCACCTGTTCCTGTGTTTATCTGCTTCCTGTTTGACCCGGCTTGCCTTGACCTGTTGTTCGCTACCTGCACCGACCCCGGCTATCCACGACCATCCGCTTGTCTACTCCTCTGTACCTCTGCTGCCCGCCCGTTGAACGAACCTTTGCCTGGACTTGACTACCCGCCTGCCTGATCCTTTGTACCTTCCTGCCTGCCCGTTGCCGACCCTGCCTGCAAGACCACTCTTCTATCTGCACATCTTCCTGGAACTTCACTACATCATCAGTGACCATCCAGCCCTCGTGCCATCCCGCACTCTTGGCCCTCTGTCTATTCTACCAGGGGTCCTTGAATCGGGTGCGCAAGAGCGGTTGTTCCCTGCACAAGACAGAATCCACCGTCAGGTACGTAACAGTATCATTGTTTGTTGTATACTCTATATTTTCTTAATGTTTTATGTTAGCATTTCTACTTTCTGTATAATAAATGAAATCGTTTCTTTATTAAAGCAGAGTGATTGATTATTTATATATAAGATAACCGTATTATCGTACCATTATCGTTACTGTTGTCAGAGTTTTAGTAGTTTAACGAATGAGAGGAATAGGCAATTAATATATAGTTACAATTAAACTTGGGGAAACCAATCCCACCCCATTTTTATTTCAGAGAGGTTCCTGCTGGTGCTTTGAGGGACAGATTATTGTTCTAAAATCATCTCCTAGTGCTATAGGGATAGGTCCCTGCTGGTGCTGTGAGGGACAAATTATTGTTCTAAAATCATCTCCTACTGCTATAGGGAGAGGTTCCTGCTGGTGCTGTGAGGAACAGATTATTGTTCTTAAATCATCTCCTAGTGCTTTAGGGAGAGGTCCCTGCTGGTGCTGTGAGGGACAGATTATTGTTCTAAAATCATCTCCTGGGGGCGTGGTCTAGACATGGCCGGGTGAAGCAGCGGTTTGCCAGAGCTCCTGGACCCTGCCTGCCTATCGGGTTAATATCTGATGTTCAGACCTAGGAATGTACTCCACCAGGAAGAACAAAAAGAGGACTAAAAAGACAACCAAATCCTCACAATCGGGCGGCGGGATCACAAAATTTCTCTCCCTCTCCCAAACGGAGTCCCCACCAGCTAAAATGGCGGACCTCTCAGCCTCACTACACGAGGCACAGCCGACATGGAGCCCGTTGTCCTCCCCGGCACCTTCAACAGCCTCAGAGCCATCCCTGGACATTCCAGCAGTCATGCACACGGAGCCCCTGGGTGCCATGGACCCTCAGCTGACCCTACGAGTGGATGCCGAGCTGCGGGCTCTCCTACAGGCCCTGCCTACGAGGAAAGACATAGAGGACATTATAGGGCGTCTGGAGGCCTCGCACCGTAAGGAAATAATGGCGGTTAAGCAGGACATACAATCCATCGCGACCCGCCTGGACAGCGGAGAGATGTCTGTGGCGACTCTGGATTGCCGAGTGGCAGCATTGGAGTCGCACCAGATGACCCACTCCTCTGCAGCCATAGCCCTACAACTGCATCTGGAGGAACTTGAAGATCTCAGCCGCAGGAACAACCTGCGGCTGCGAGGCCTGCCAGAAGCAACAGGGCCGGAGGACCTACGAGAGACTACTCTGGCAATTTTCCGGGCAATAGCAGGGGAATGCTTCCCGTCCACACTCTCGTTTGATCGCATACACCGGGCCCTGGGGCCCCGCTCTCCAGATCCAGAGAGGCCGCGAGATGTGGTCTGTAAAATCCACCATTACTCCCACAAGGAGATCATTTTGCGGAGAGCCTGGGATACGGGAGATTCAGAATTTGACAGGGCACAAATCAAGATTTTGCCAGACTTATCCAGAGCGACCTTGCAGCGTCAGGCGATGTTGAGACCAGTGATGGACCTTGCTCGCCAGCTGGGGGTGACCTACAGATGGGGTTTCCCTCTATCAGCCACCTTCCGCAAGGCACAGCGATTCTTTACCCTGCGCACTCCGGAAGACCTCCCGGCTCTCTTTGCCTTCCTGGAGGCTGAGCCGGTCTCTGTTCCCGACTGGTGACAGTTCATCCCGCGACCCTCAAACAGGCAGAACAGCTGGTCAGACCGGGAGGGAATCCAGAGATCCGCACAACCGAGTCAACAGAGGAACCGCCGACGTTCTTGTATTGCCTCCTCAGAAACTGCCCCTGAAGTCTGAGCAGCACTGCTACATGTACAATGGCCTTTGTCACTCTTTTTCTTTTCTTTACATATAATGACAGCTGCTGGCTCTTACAGTGCTACAGCCGCTGGAGGGTTAGACATGAATCCTAATTTTTTATTTTTTTTGCTTACTACTGGAGTACTCCGCACCGCATTTGTTCTAGCCAACACTGCCTAAGTCACGATCCTCACATGATTTCCTTGTTTTTGGGCTGTGTGGGAACCTGGGGCAGAACTACTGTGTTGTTGTTGTCACAGGACACTTACTGGGCTGCATTGCGCCCTCTATTATGAGGTACCCGTTTATGCCTCATTACAATACCGGTGGAGGTGGGTCCTATGCCTCCATGACTACTGCATGTAGTATTTGCTTATCCTAAACCTGTGCGCTTCAAATCTGCCTGGGTGAACCCCACACCAGCTGCGGAAAATAGGAGTCTGGGGCTTAATCGTGACAGAACTGCCCGGAGAGCCCTGACTGTACAGTATTCTCGCCTCTCAGGACTTAAGCCATGGCTCTTTGTTTGTGCCCCACCTGTCCTGCGAGGGACTGCGAAGTCTACACTTTGCAGACAGACTTCTGTACTTTAGTGCTTGACAGGTTTTTACACACCATTACACATAGCGGAAGGGGCTACCTGGTATTTAGTTAGCCTGGAAAACCTGCTCACCATCCTTACAATCTTGCTGTTGAATATTGTTAATGCCTATATGATGTTAAAAGTGCCTTATTGATCTATGTTAGGATAAGTGTTGTATACTGTTTGCTTGATAGTACACTTGACTACTTTAAATACGTTGCGGGACGTTTCCCTTTTTTTTTTTTTTGATCTGTGACCACATGACAAAACTATCGGATTTTTTGTTCAGTAGGGGTCACTTCACCTGTACCTAACCCCAGCTCTGGTCCACCCCCTGTCCTCTAGGCCATGGGTCCATATAGTTGCATGGCGGATCATGTTGTCATAGCATTATACGGGCTCCTTGAACCTCAGTTACATGCCAACTCCCCGGTGGATCCTAGTTCCCCCTGGACCAGTTGAGGAAAGTGTACAATTCTGGTCCCCCACGTTGGTTCATCCTGGCAATGTGGGTGCATGGGATCTGACTCGGTGTGGTGAGGGCCCCTCCCTCCATCCACTGCAACGGGATGGATGGGGGGACAGGCAGCGTAATCGATTCAGAACGAGGTAGGAGTGAAGGTAAAACTGTGGTCGCAGATGGGAAATGATCTGCCAGGATATACTACCTTTCCTGGGCATGTAATGGGAGGTATGAGGTGGCGGAGGCGAGTGGGTTTATATCAGGTATACCAGTATCTATACTCCCTCCTTTCCATTTTTTTTTTTCCCTATAAATGTGACCTACAGCTTCGAATTCCTTGCTTTTATACTCTTCCTTGTTTTATATGGTTTTGTTATTGTACATTCCAAATATGTTCTTTGTTAAGATGGGCGGGCAGGGAGGGACCTGCTCGCTTGGACGGGTCTAACCTCTCTCCCACCTAGGATACGGCCTTGACCTCCGGTATTTATCCGGAAAGGGCTATCTAAAACACTTCTTTCACTGCTCTATCCTTTCTTCTCTCTTGCCCCTCTTTTATTCTTTGCTCATCTCCCCCCCCCCCCTTTTTTTTTTTCTTTTCCCCTCTTAAATACCCTTGCGGGGAGCGAGGGTGATGGATTCTATAAAGATTACCTCATTGAACGTAAAGGGGCTAAATACCCCAGAAAAGCGTCATATGTTACTAAGCGACTTGAAACGCTCATATACAGATGTGGCCTTCATACAGGAGACGCATTTTAGAACAGATAACACGCCTGCTCTAAGGAACAGACACTTCCCATTGGTCATGCGACTAACGTGGCTGCTAAGACTAGGGGGGTTTCTATACTGTTGTCCAGTAAAACGCCCTGGACTTGTCATAACATTCTGACCGACAGTGGCGGACGCTATCTGTTTGTGAAAGGTCAATGTCAAAGTGACTCTGGCGACGGTCTACGCACCTAATGAGGAACAAGACACTTTCATCTGGGCGACACTTGCCACCCTGACAGAATTCACAGAAGGACAGCTGATACTGGGGGGCGACTGGAACATTCCCCTAACACTGACGGTGGACACGTCGGCGGGAGTGTCCTCGACACGTACGGGCGCTCTTCGGAGGATAACACAATACTTTCATGAGGCCCGCCTGATAGACGTCTGGAGATTACAACGTACAGGAGAGCGGGATTACACATTTTTCTCGGCACCACATGGAGTTTACTCCAGAATTGACTTTTTTATGATCCCACACGGCCAACTACAAGCGGTGGTGGAGTCGACCATAGGTAACATAACCTGGTCAAACCACTCGCCTATCTCTATTCGCTACGTGCTGTCGATGGTCCCGAGTGCTAGAACCTGCTTTTGGAAATTGAACGAAAGCCTATTACATAACCATGAGGTGGTGACGGATGTTAATAGGGAGTTGCATGGGTACTTTCAAACCAACGACCAGCCAGGGATATTATGGGAAGCCCACAAGATGGTGATTAGAGGGGTTTTAATAAAACATGGTGCCATACTAAAAAAAGAAAGAAACAAACAACTAGACCTTTTAGAAAAAATACACCAGGTAGAAATACAACATAAACAGACCCCACTTCCTACTCTAGAGAAAGAATTGACCACCCTCAGACATCAGGTAGTGGACCTACTACAATACAAAGCCAAAGCAGAGATTCAACGTGGTCGTAAAATTAGTTATGAATCGGGCAATAAATGTGGGAAGCTGTTAGCTAAAGCTACCAGAGCTCATAGACTCACTGCCTACGTACCACAAATTATATCCCCATCGAGGAATAAAGCCGTTCTCCCGCATCAGATTGCACAATCATTCTGGGAGTTCTGTTCGTCCCTTTATAATCTACCAGACCAGAATACTTCACAGGAGGAGATGGAGGACTATGTGTCATCCTCCCTCATCCCACAGCTCCCACTGGAGGTGAGGGAGGACCTGGAGTCTCCCATCACACAGGATGAGGCGACTCGGGCACTGGGCTCTATGAAATCGGGCAAAGCGCCGGGCTCTGGCGGCTTCACGCTTCCATACTATCAAACCTTTCTCCCAGTCTTAAACCCTTACTTGGTGAAACTTTTTAACTCCCGGAGTTCCGACCACTGCCTATCTAGAGACACCCTAAAAGCCCATATTACGGTTATCCCAAAAGAAGGCAAAGACCCCTCAGCGTGCGGCAGCTTCAGACCGATTTCTTTGTTAAACATGGACCTTAAACTGTTCAGTAAAATCATAGCGACCTGCCTGGCAGCTCATCTCCAAGATATTATCCACTTAGACCAGGTTGGATTTATCCCGACCAGAGAGGCGAGGGACAACACTACTAAGGCCCTAAACTTAATACATGTAGCTACAAAGAATAAGATGTCTTGTGTATTCCTCAGTACCGATGCAGAGAAGGCGCTTGACCGGGTTAATTGGTCATTTATGCTGACGGTCCTTAAACACGTGGGAGTGGGAGAGAAGATGATGAGGTGGATAGCTAAGTTGTATCTTAATCCGACGGCTCAGGTGAAGGTGAATGGTCTTTTGTCGGAGCCGTTCACTATAAAGAACGGGACCCGACAGGGCTGCCCACTCTCTCCCCTCCTATTCGCCCTTTTGATCGAGCCCTTTCTCTGTACAGTACGTCTAAACACGGACATCACTGGGATAAGGGTCGGGGCTGGACACCATAAAATTTCAGCCTACGCGGACGATCTCCTCTTTTCACTCACCAACCCCATGATATCCCTTCCCAACCTTCCGCACAAGTTTGCGAATTATGGCAAATTATCTAACCTGCGGATAAACTTTGACAAGTCAGCGGCTATGGGAGTGGGTGTAGACTCCATTATTCTGGCGACTCTGAAATCCAATTTTAAATTCAAATGGTCAGATAGCTCGTTTAAATACCTTGGTACTCTCCTCCCCTGCGATGTGGCCCATACTTTTAGTCTCAACTACCCGCAACTGCTCTCCACCGTAAGGGCTCTACTAGACAAATGGAAAGGAGGTTTGCATTCCTGGTTCGGCAGGTGCAACCTACTAAAGATGAGTATACTTCCGAAGTTTTTATACTTTTTGCAAGCCATACCGATCAGTATCCCCAGCACTTACTTTAAACAAGTCCATACTCTTTTTGTGAAATTTGTTTGGGCACAGTCGAGACCGCGCCCCCCAGGAGATTCTTGACGTTACCCAAGCATTTTGGTGGGCTAGCCTTGCCAGATGTTCAGAAATACTACTTGGCTGTACACCTAGGCAGAATCATTGACTGGGGGAGGCACACGACAAACAAACTCTGGGTACAAATGGAACAGGCACAATCCAACATTCCCCTACAAGGCGCCTTGTGGTGTACCGGGAATCTTCAACCGGAACTGAAAACACACCCTATGATAGGGACCACTCTCTGGTTATCCCAGCAGACAGTCTTTTCCATGTCCCTCTCCTCACGGGACTCTCCGTTACTCCCTATTATAGGTAACACAACGTTCCCTCCGGGACTGGGAAGGTCCTCTTTCCAGACCCTAACACAGGAGGGCCGGACTCGAGCCTCTCATTACGTAGGGACGGACCGATGGCCCTCTTTGCTCACTCTGGCTGAGACTCCAGGACGATATCAGATCCCCTTCTGGGACACAATAAAATTGCACCACTTTCTACACTCTATACCTGACCCACGACGGTACGCACGGGACCTGACAACTTTTGAGGAGTACTGCTCAGATGGGGGTCAACTGACACAGGTTTTGACCAAGACATATGCCTTGGTCAACACGCCAACGGAACAGCCCCATCTCCCGTTCCTGCGAACGTGGGAAAAAGACCTAAATCGTACTTTCACACCCACCCAGCAACAAAACATATTACTGCTTTCATTGAAATACGCCACTTGTACCAAACTTCAGGATACAAGTTATGAAATACTTACCAGATGGTACTATACACCCCAAAAACTGAAGACTTGTTACCCTGAAACATCCGATCTTTGTTGGAGATGTCAGACGGAAAGGGGCACGATGCTGCACATATTCTGGTTATGCCCTAAACTGTCTCACTTCTGGCATATGGTGCATACCGTAACACAAAAATTCACAGAATACATTATTCCTGACGACCCGGCATTTTTCCTGCTGCATGTGTCTACCGTACCGATAAAAATCTACCGTAAGTCTATAGTGCGGCACCTGCTGAACTCAGCTAAGTCCTGCATACCCGTTCTATGGAAGAAACAGACGCCCCCCAGTGTTGGCGGCTGGTTGCGGAGAGTAGAGGAAATCAATAAAATGGAAGACTTGATCCTTTCTGCACAAAATAAGCATGATAAATATTCTAAGACATGGAGTCTTTGGAACATGTTTGTTCTGTCGGATGAAGGACTATCCTTGTTTAATGAATAACAGATATTTAGACAAACACCCTAGATGTTCTGGTGAGGCTTGTGAGATGGCTCTTCTCCCCCCCTCCCCCTTTACTCCTCCAAAAAATATATATATATATTTATATATATATATTTTTATTTCCCCTCTATTCTTTATCTTGATATTTCTCTCTCTCTCTCTCTCTCTCTCTCTCTCTCTCTCTCTCTCTCTCTCTCTCTCTCTCTCTCTCTAAAGTGTGTTTTATAATTCTAAAACAGAAGGAGGAGGTCAACTCGAACCCTCATTTTATATTCCATATGGAAAAATAGTTTTCGATCTCCTCCGGGGTATAACTGATATTTTATGTTATGAATACTGTCTAAGTATACTATTTGACACTGGAACTTGTATGTTTCAAATTATGTGACTGACTTGGCCTGTTTTTTCTTTCTTCTCTAAAAATCCTAATAAATATTATATTTAAAATCATCTCCTAGTGCTATACGGAGAGGTTCCTGCTGGTGCTGTGAGATACAGATTATTGTTCTAAAATCATCTCCTACTGCTAGAGGGAGAGGTTCCTGCTGGTGCTGTGAGGGACAAATTATTGTTCTAAAATCATCTCCTACTGCTAGAGGGAGAAAATCCTGCTGCTCCTGTGAGGGACAGATTATTGTTCTAAAATCATCTCCTACTGCTATAGGGAGAGGTTCCTGCTGGTGCTGTGAGGGACAGATTATTGTTCTAAAATCATATCCTACTGCTATAGGGAAAGGTTCCTGCTGCTCCTGGGAGGGACAGATTATTGTTCTAAAATCATCTCCTAGTGCTATGCGGAGAGGTTCCTACTGATACTGTGAGGGACAGATTATTGTTCTAAAATCATCTCCTACTGCTAGAGGGAAAGGTTCCTGCTGCTCCTGTGAGGGACAGATTATTGTTCTAAAATCATCACATACTGCTAGAGGGAGAGGTTCCTGCTGGTGCTGTGAGGGACAGATTAATGTTCTTAAATCATCTCCTAGTGCTATAGGGAGAGGTCCCTGCTGGCGCTGTGAGGTACAGATTATTGTTCTAAAATCATCTTCTAGTGCTATAGGGAGAGGGTACTGCTGGTGCAGTGAGGGACAGATTATTGTTCTAAAATCATCTCCTACTGCTAGAGGGAGAGGTTCCTGCTGGTGCTGTAAGGGACAGATTATTGTTCTAAAATCATCTCCTACTGCTATAGGGAGAAATTCCTGCTGCTCCTGTGAGGGACAGATTATTGTTCTAAAATCATCTCCTACTGCTATTGGGAGAGGTTCCTGCTGGTGCTGTGAGGGACAGATTATTGTTCTAAAATCATCTCCTAGTGCTATAGGGAGAGGTTCCTGCTGGTGCTGTGAGGGACAGATAATTGTTCTAAAATCATCACACACCGCTAGAGGGAGAGGTTCCTGCTCATGCTGTGAAGGACAGATTATTGTTCTAAAATCATCTCCTAGTGTTATACGGAGAGGTTCCTGCTGGTGCTGTGAGGGACAGATTATTGTTCTAAAATCATCTCCTACTGCAATAGGGAGAGGTTCCTGCTGGTGCTGTGAGGGACAGATAATTGTTCTAAAATAATCTCCTAGTGCTATAGGGAGAGGTCAATGCTGGTGCTGTGAGGGACAGATTATTGTTCTAAAATCATCTCCTAACGCTAGAGGGAGAGGTTCCTGCTGCGCATGTGAGGGACAGATTATTGTTCTAAAATCATCACATATTGCTAGACGGTGAGGTTCCTTCTGGTGCTGTGAGGGACAGATTATTGTTCTAAAATCATCTCCTAATGCTAGAGGGAGAGGTTCCTGCTGGTGCTGTGAGGGACAGATTATTATTCTAAAATCATCTCCTACTGCAATATGGAGAGGTTCCTGCTGGTGCTGTGAGGGACAGATAATTGTTCTAAAATCATATCCTACTGCTATAGGGAGAGGTTCCTGCTGCTCCTGTGAGGGACAGATTATTGTTCTAAACTAATCTCCTAGTGCTATACAGAGAGGTTCCTGCTGGTGCTGTGAAGGACAGATTATTGTTCTAAAATCATCTCCTACTGCTAGAGGGAGAGGTTCCTGCTGGTGCTGTGAGGGACAGATTATTGTTCTAAA
>BLSH010277165.1:97095-107645 GCA_018402905.1 Glandirana rugosa | reverse complement strand
AGGTCTTCTGTATGGTGAGAAGACGCTGCGATAAGTTTCGCTAGATTATCTGGATGGCCTCACCATAGTCCTTAAGGCGGATGGAGGTGTTTAGGGTTGTAGCTGCGTGAGAGGTCCAAGATGTGGAGTTTTTGGGTGTATAAGTTTTCCTTTCTTTGTTTTTGTTGTTCTTCCTGTTTGTAGTCTTTGTGGACGTAGTTTTTGTGGGTCTTACTCTCTATTGGCAATGCCAATACCTATCTTTTGACCGATTTTCTGGCTTAAGTCTCTCATCACCAATTACTAAGAATAAGACTTACCAGATTCCAATAGTCACCACAGTCCCAACACTGAACCTTGGGGTACACCACTGATAACCTTAGACCATTCAGAATAAGAATCATTAACCACTACTCTCTGAATTCGGTCTTTTAGCCAGTTTTCTATCCATAACCGTAACGGTTATCTCTCATTCTGGGTGTTTTTGATGCAGGTGTTTCTGATGTTTGTCCTTCTTGTTGTTTTTGTTTCTTTCCTTTTGAATATGTGGGTTTTTGAGGTGTAGAACCTGGAGAGTGCGTCGATGTTGGGATTTGTGGAGGTAGGCGGAATTCCTGATACCACTCCGGTAGGTCTATTAGATCGCTTTGAATAGCGTCGCAGAAGAGTGGTATGTCTTCTGGAGTTTGTAAAAGGACTTGTTTGCCGTCAACCGTGATCTGTACAGCGAAGGGGAATTTCCATCTGTATGGAATCTTTTTTTCTTTTAAGATTTCCAGAATTGGTTTGACCGCTCTTCTGTTCTTTAGTGTTATGGGTGAAAGGTCCTGGAACAGTTGAATGGTTTCTCCATTAAACAGAATTTGGTCATTTTGTCTTGCTTTTCTTAGAATATCCTCTTTCAGGGGGTAGTTGTTGAGGCAGCAGATGATATCTCTTGGCGGATTTGTGTCAGGGCCTTTGGGTCTTAGCGCCCTGTGAGCTATCTCAAATTCAATTGTCGAGTCCATAGGTCTTTCCAGGAGATTGTTAAAGATGGAGGTAAGGACTGGTTTAATTTCTTCTGCGTTTATAGCTTCTGGTATCCCTCTTATTCTGATGTTCTTTCTTCTTCCTCTGTTGTCGAGGTCCTCCATTTGTCTATTAAGAGTGATTAAGTGCTGTGAGTGTAGGGTGGTTACTCTATCGAGTCTCTTTATGGCTCTGTCTCTTTGTTTTCCTGTTTTCTCAACTGATGATATTTGTTCGGTCATTGCTGATATTTCCGCTTTGAGTTCAGATATTGCTGATGAAAATGACTTTTTAATATCAGCAGCTATTTCCATCATATCTCCGTAAGTTAATGGGTGGTCCATATTTGTTGTACTTCTTGTCAGTCCTTCAGAAGCTGCTAGAGATTCGTCGTTGCAGTCATCTTCATCTGTGTAATCTTGAGGTTGCGTATTCTTGGGACCTTCCAGGTTTCTGCTTTTTGGAGTGTTTTTAAAGATGTCCGCAATATCAGGGCCTAGTGGGTTCGCTAGTGAGCGGTGTTGTCTTCTTTGTGAGTTAGATTGTGTGCTGGTTTTTTGATATTTGCCCATCTTGTTGTGTTGGAGAACTACGTGGTGTCCTTGTTGTTTGTTCAGACGGATGCCATTTCCCTTGATGTCGGAGCTGGAGAAAAGGGGTATGTTCAATAGGTCGTCTTTTGCTGGAGGTATCAGTGAAGGTCTTGTTTTTGAGTTTCCTCGATTTCTCTCTGTCTCAAAAGTTCTCAACGGAGGACTTATTGTGGTGTGGTATAATATATCTGTTGGTTTGGTGCAGTTTGTTTCATTAAATTTCTCCTCAGAGTATTGTCTGATCTGGAGTCTCAGTAAATCTCTGTTTATATCTGTGAGTTCCAATAGTGTCAGTATTGGGGTTTCAATATGCTCCACTCTAGTCTTTATTATTAGATGTGTCAGTGACAATGGTTCTGCTAGTTGTTTATTGCTGGTTTATAACAATTTCTTCTGATGGTCCAAGATGTGGATGTAAATGTTATGTAGGATAGATGCTTGTAGGTTGCCTGCTGAATAGTCTCTGTGTCACTTTAATCTGTATCCGCTAGAGTGGAGGTGGTTGTTGTACATCAATTGTTTTTTTTTTTGGCCTCAATAGTCCCTTTGCAGGTCAGTTATAATGCATTGGTAGGTGCTGTCACTATTGTTGTGATTTGTGTGGTGGTCTTATTATTTTTTTCACGTTTTTTTACCGCTATCGTCGCAACTCATCTGCGGGTAGCAATTAAATTTAGTCCGGTGTCCGCCGGATGCTTATTGCGGCCTGCTAGTATGGCGGAGTCTGAGTGACAAAGAGCCCGTGTATTCTGCTTCTCCAAGGTTTCCCTTTCAAATTGTGCAGTAAGGGTCTCTAGATGTGGCCAATGGCTGTGGTGAGCCGTGTTATTTTCTTTTTTTTTTAGTCACGGTTATTTACCACGATCGTCATGCCTCAT
Organism: Glandirana rugosa; assembly: GCA_018402905.1. Lineage (NCBI taxonomy): Eukaryota > Metazoa > Chordata > Amphibia > Anura > Ranidae > Glandirana > Glandirana rugosa. The sequence continues at coordinate 105,184 of BLSH010277165.1, read as the reverse complement.
CCAAGGGTAGGAGTTAAATTTAGTCCGGTGTCCACCGGAGGCTTATTGTGGCCTACTAGTGTGGCGGCGTCTGAGTGGCAGAGAGCTCGAGGGCTCTGTTTCTTCAAAACCCCCCGTTCAAATTTTGCAATAAGGGTCTCAGATTGTGGCCAAGGTTAGTGTTGAGCTGGTGATGTATAAATGTGGTCTCACCAGTCCTTTAGAGCCACGGATTCCTCTGGATGGCAGCTGTCTTATAGAGAGCCCGTCCAAAGCACGTCCGCCATGAAGCTCCGCTGGCCACGCCCCCTCCATAAGATCTTTACTATCCTTAAGATAAGCAGGATATTTACTCGATAGAAGCTGCAGGAAAGAGTCCAGATACTCCCCCGTACGTGTAAACAAGGAGTCAACTCCACTGATAATTGGTCTACAGGGCGGTTTTGATGGGTTTTTATGAACTTTAGGGAGCTGATAAATTACCCGCACCCTTGGTGCATCAGGGATCAAATACCGTGCTTCTCTTTTATTTAGTATCCCCTTTTTAGAAGCTATTTTCACTATTTATTTCAATTTGGCTTTGAATTTTTTGGTGGGGTTACCCTTTAGTTCCTCGTAGGTTTCCTTATCATTAACAATATTATGAAGTTCCTGTAAATAATCCACCTTGTTCAAAATAACAAGGCCACCCCCCTTGTCCGCGGCCCTAATAACAATGTTCTTCTTTTTTTCTAATTCTTTAAGGCCCTTTTCTATATCTCTCTTGCATCTAGTGGGTCGAATTTTAGATTTGCAAGATCCTGTTCCACGGCTTGCTTAAAACTTTCTAAAAAATCATTCCCAGCCACCTTAGGATTGAAAAGAGATCGATTCCTAAGGGTGGTATGTTGGTAAATACCAGTCGTGGGGTTGATGGGAACCTGATTTTTAAGATAGTACTTTTTAATATTAACTTTCCGCATAAATTTTTGTAGGTCAATGAATAAATTAAACTTATTGAGATGCCTATCTGGGGCAAATTTAAGACCTAGACCCAAAAGCTTAAGTTCATCCTCTGTAAAACTGACATCACTTACATTAAAAATGCCATTTGTTAGGTTGTTCTTTTCCTTTTTCCTTTGGCCTCCCCTACATCCTCTGGTTCTTCTTTTCTTAGTGGTTCTGGGGGTGGTTCCATGGGGTGCACGGTCTCCACTCTCCTACCTCCATGGTATTTGTGTAGTGGTTCCCCCGGCCTCTCCCATGGGGGGTTCCCCTCCCTCTCCTTGGGGGACCTCCAAAACCTCTCCTCTGAAAATCCCCATGTGGATAACCTGAATATCCCCTCCTCCCTCTAAAGGTGGGATAAGGGTTATGGTACCTAGGGGTTCTGGGTGGACTGTGGAAGTAACCGTAGTCTCCCTCATTCTCAACAGGAAAATCATTCCGTGGGTAATATTGGTGGGGAGAATAATGTACACCAAGCGCCAAGGGGGCAAACCTATTTGTCGTGGGGACAGAATATTGTGGGGTTCTGGAGGATTTCTCTCCTCCCATACGTGGAGGCATGTTCCGATTGCTACCACCTCTAGGGGTACCCCTGAGGGTAGGCGTAGCAACCATGGCAGGAGGAGGGGCAGTCCCTGTATCAACAGCACCGCCATCTCCCCCTGTCTGACTTTCCACTACTCCCCCATCAGTCTGCCATTTGTTCACCTTATTCGTCTTATAATCATTGGTATCCCTAATGTACTTTTTCATTTTTTTCTTTTGTGTGTCTTTATCCAATTTACTCGCAAAATCCTGTAATTGCTTCATTTTATCTTTGTACTCCCCTATATCGACAAAGGCTCAATTTTGGATTTGATGTCATTAATAGAGACCTCAAGATTTTTGAGTTTAGACTCTTTTCTAGAGATTAACATTTCCATTAGCTTTTTCTCTACATGGTTAAAAAAAATGAAACCAGTCCTTCTCATATTGGTGGCCCTCTAGACCATCATTCGGTGCCATGTCCCATCTGAGCCTTCTAGGGGTAATGCCATCTTTGATATATTTAGACAAAGTAAAGACATCCCACCACCCTCTAATCTGTTTATCCAGGGCGCTTTTCAGCTGTTTAAAATCCTGGCCAAGATCTAGATGGCTTATGGGTGGTGAAAAAAATTAATCAGCATCCTATTGTCTGCTAGAAATGAAATGAAATACTTCCATCTCTCTCAAATAATGTGACCAAACCGATGTGATCAAAATATATATGTATGAATACCTAAATCCACACTAAACAGACAAAATATATGTATGAATAACTAAATCCACACCGACAGAGGGCTGCTGCACTCAGGTAAATACCTGCTAACAACAATGATCCACTTGATAAGCAGTGCCTACTCTTGTGATACAAAATGTGACAAAATGAAAAAGTGAAAATTCCAAAAATAATGCATATATATATGTAAGTGATGGGGGGACAGCTCCACTCAGGTGAATACCTTCTTATAAATGAGACAATGATAGGTAGCGCCTCCCCTACATAATAGGTGACAATAAACAAATTAATAAACAATACGTAAATAACCAAATACGAATTCAGTGTCCATATGAATAATAATATATCAAAAAGTCTTTAAAGTGTATTCGTGCTTGAAAGTGCTTGAAAAGTGCTCCAATAACATTCCAGGTGCAGCGTGATAAGTGCCAGAACCCCTTTTGTGTCCCCACTCACCGAAAAGAGCGAACCTACTGCTTCTCAGTCAGAGGTCATGAATGCTAAAAATCGGTGAGAGAGATGCTGAACTGGGCCAACAGGACAACCGGACACCCAAAATATATCTTAATCTTCCCACATGGAAATGAGATCTGGATGGCTCAGATAAACAAAAACATTCTCATGTGTGACTGTAAACAGGGGCACTTTATTGCGCAATCATAAAATCTACTTACGAAATCATAGGATAAAAACACCTTATGGTCAGCAGAAATCAACTGTCAGCAAACGGCGTGCATTCCACCAGCTCCTACCACTGTGGGCAGATGTGACGTGGACGGCTGCAGCGGACTGGATAAGACGTCAACGCGTTTCACCCTCATCATAGAGCGTTATCATGGACGAGGATAAAGGTTCTTAGCAGCTGATTTATTTTTATTTTCATTTTTATTTTTATTTATATTTATTTTTATTTATATTTTTTTATTTTTATTTTATTTTATTTCATTTATGATCAGCTTGTTTAGGTGTTGTCTGGTGTACATAGGGATATACATTTTTTTATATATATTCACATATGTTTTTTAATTTTTTTTTAGTATTCTCATATTGTGCCATGTATTTTATTATGTCACGATGTATAGTATTCCTATCTTACCACTAGAGGGCAAACGTTGTGTACGAGGGTTATGGCTGCTGTGGATGACAAACTGGATGAATTAAAAAAATTTATTGGCTCCGCTATTAGCTTGGGCGGGTATGTTGTTATAAATCAGCTGCTAAGAACCTTTATCCTCGTCCGTGATGAGACTCCATTACGAGGGCGAAACGCGTTGACGTCATATCCGGTCCGCTGCAGCCATCCACGTCTCACTTAATGTTTGTGAATCTGTGCATTTGATTACCAGTGTGTTGCGGCGTCTCAGTTTGTTGTCTTCATCGGCGGTTCTCGCTTGCTGTTGCAGGATTCCTTCCTATATTATGAGGTCAACATTACCAGTAATTGAGGTCTAAGCACTTTGGATATCCTGCCTTGATTGATATTCCTCTTGGATATGATGAATTATGGATGTAGCTCGTTGGATGTGAATCCTATGGTTATGTGATGTTTCTTCTCTGGAAATCCTTTCTGATAAAGGGCGTTTATCCGGAGTATTTCTGGTAAGGGTATTTATACATACTCCCGGTGGAGGTTGTCACTGCATGCGGGTGAAGAGTGTACCTACACAACTGTGATTACCCTGGTTGAGAGGACTTTATTTATACCAGTCATTTTTTACTTGGAGTTTTTTACCACTGGACATAGATATTTTATCACTGGACATTTGCACTTATACTAGCACTGAAATATTGCTAAAAAATAGCGCTGCACTGTTTTTCTCTTTCATGTGCACAATTATAAGGTTTATTGTTGTGCTGGCTGCTTTTAATTCAATTTAGTTTATGGAATAAGCACAGTATTTTTTCTTTCACTAATTATCGATACATTCTATCAGGTTGTGTAAAAGGACTTGATTCAGATGTGCAATGATCACTCACGCTATAAATATAATCTTACTCAGGCTGAATTTCAGGCCCTACATTCCTTGGATAACCATCCCAGTCTAATAAGTAAACAAGCTGACAAGGGAGGCAGTCTGGTGGTACAGAACCGCAAAGATTACCTTGCGGAATCCCTCAGGTTTCTTGCTGATGTTGACACTTATAAGACATTGCCCAGAGATCCCCTTTCCAAATTTCAACATGATCTTAGGGACCTTGTGGATGAGGCTAGTAAGGATGGAGTACTAACTAAGAGGGAACAACTTTTTCTCCTACCCACTGTTTGTAGTACCTCTTACATGACCATTTGCCCAAAGTGCATAAATCTCTGCTTAATCCCCCTGGGAAACACATTGTAGCCGGCACTAATAGGTCCACCTATAGATTGTCCCAATATATTGATTGGTTTTTGCAACCTATTGTTCAACAACTCCCTTCCTATGTTAGGAACTCAGGTCATCGAGGTTCTCTGTTATTACAGGTTGGAGAATCATTGCATGTGGGCATCACATGATGTGTGCTCACTATACACCTCTATCCCACATGAGGTTGGATTACGGCACTGAATTTTTGTTAGCACACCAACTCTCAACAGGCCCAATTCCTGGTGGACAGTACTAAATTTTGCTTAGAACATAACTATTTTGTCTTTCAAGGCAAATTCTACCTACAAACCAGTGGCACAGCAATGGATGCTAGTTTTGCCCCATGCTATGGGACTATGGGAGGAACAATCCGCCTGGCATAATAATCCCTTTTTAAAGCACATCATCTTCTATGGAAGATACATTGATGGTGTGCTTTTTATATGGGATGGTAGTAAAGATCTCTTCAATGTCATTTGTTGATCATTGCAATGCCAATGATCTGGGTCTTAGTTTCACCCATGTAATCGACCCAGATCATTTGGTTTTCCTGAACCTTGAACTGTTTCATGATGCAGGATCCATCAACACCAGGAGCCATTCCAAGCTGGTTGCGGGTAACTCCTATCTTCACTTTGATAGTTGCCACCACCGGCTTGGAAAAATATTATACCTAAAGGCCAGTTTCTTAGGTTAAAGAGGAATTGTTCAAAACCTGAAGATTACAAACCCCAGAGTCAGATTATGACTGAGAAGTTTAAGGAAATGGGTATCCCCAAGATCTCCTCACAGAGGCCTCTAAATCCTGTTTGGACTTTTGCCCCAAAAATAGAAGTAAAAATACCCCACCCAAACAGGCTGCTAGATTTATTACAGGGTTCAATAATAATTATAGAAGCATCACCAGGTTCATGAACAAACATTGGCACATCCTTTAATCTGATCCCACTTTGGATCCTCTCCTCCCAGATGTACCCCAAGTGGTTTTCAGGTCGTACGTTAAAACATGTGATTGCCCCCACCTTTGTCTGGTAAACCGACAGATATTAGAGGTTATTTTGACAATCAGGTTGGCATCTTTCAATGCAGAAAGCTAGGCTGCCTCAATTGTCAGTCCTCCCCCCATGGTCATTCTTCAGTTACAGACAGGGCTAGCAAAGTTTATGCTATACGACAGTTCATTACGTGTTCAACCCAATTTGTAGTATATGTTTTGAAATGTCCATGCAATTTACTTTATGTGTGTCGGACTATAAGTATGCAAATGATAAATGCATAAACTGTTTATTGTCAAATTGACAAAGAAGTATCAGCCTGGCATAAAATGTGTGCACTGAGTAAACAGATAACACGTCATACACGAATGACAATCAACATGGTACCTAGCAACATGGAGAGTAAAAACATCCTCAAACAAAGGTATCATTGTAAAACTGGATAATGTGATAAAATACATAGACCATTGTAGCAGAACATGTGTAGCCATCTGTATAGGCATACTACACTATTCAAAGCTGACGCGTTTCATTGGACAGTGCCAATTCTTCAGGGGTGGATGCATTTCTGGTCTACAAAAGAAGCATATGGAAGAGAAGAGATTTCAAAGCTCCAACAGTATCAGCCATTGAACACATCCCCAAGGGGTCCCTTACAGATAATGAGAGATTCTTTTTATTATATAAAAGGGAAACCATGTGAATCTATAAATGTAATTCTCTTTCTCCTCATGGGTTGAATGAAGAGTTAGATACTCATACTGTCATTGATTCATGAGCCCTGTTACCATGCCACATCTGTTTGGTGCTTATTATTTTCAGTTAGGACTATGAACGATTCCCTTGAGTATTTGTTTATGTTTTTTGGTTTTATGGTTTTGCTGGTTGTCAGTGGTGGTTTTACTTGTGTGTCTGATATTGGTACTACTGATTTATCAATGGTCAATTTACTAATGTATTAATTAATTTTAGATACGTGTTTATTCTCATTAGGCTGTTTTATTTAATTTGATAAACTTTTACAATGAATTATATTTTAACTAATATGTTGTTTTTAACTATTTTAATCATGTTAGACATTTTAATAATCTCTCATTCATTGGGCTATTGGTGGTGGATGTATTGGCTGCCCCACCCCCTGACACCACTGTTTATAATCTCGTTTCCTGGTTGCTTTTGAATGTGTGACTTGAAGACGGGGGTTAATCCCCGAAACACGTAGTCCCTGCACTGTTCAAGCTCTTTTTTCCTATTGCCTCCTGGTTTCCCCCCCACCCCTTGCTCCTGGGCCACATGACCCACTGTAGCCTGCTGGAGCCCACCTATATCTGGTGTGCTTGACACGGCCAGTGAAGAGGTCTGGTGTCCAGAGACCCAGAAGTTGTGCTGTGGTCGGCTCCCATCGCTCCCATGGTGTGATCACCAGCACCGCACCATCCCTCAGGCCATCTAGGAATGGAGCTGGCTCCTTCCTCCCTCTCCCTGGGCGTCCTGCAATCTGGAGCCTCGGGCTAACACACAGCCTTCTTCCTTTGGCACTCCCCGGATATCTGGTCATGATCTTAAGCACTTACACCTTGGAAGATTTCCATCTGGCACCTCCAGACTGCTGGTGTGCCCGCATCATCCCACAGGCAGCACTTGAGGTGGGAAAGCCATCCGTCCACCCCTTCTGGTTCCTTAGTGACTGTTATGGCTATCGTGAGTCTGTGTGCTCACAGGACACTTCATTTTGTTTTGCTGAATTTTATTGTCTTTGACATCTGTATCTCTTGGCAATTTGTTTTATACAATTTTATTTTTTGTCATTAAAGTTTATATAGTATATATGGATCTCACCCTTCATTGACTGTTTACCACTCTTTGGATCAGCGTTCCCTGAGTTGATTTTATCAGCTTATAAAAGAAGATGTTTAATATTAGTCTTCCGGGAAGGTGGTGAGTGAAATCTTCCCTCTCTTGAAGAGTGATGGGTGTCTCTGGTGTCTGACACTTTAGGATGATTTGGACACTTTGCCCTCCTCTGGGCACTGTGGTTCCTCCTCACTAAGTAACAAACCCAAAGTGTCTGATACCAACGGTGTCCACAGCAAAAATTAAACTCACCATCCATCAGAGAGGTAAGTATCAAATATTTACATATAACAATGTTCATTCTCAATACACTAACAAAATACTAAAATTAACAATACTAGAGATAACGCTATAACAACTGGTAACCCAGTGTTGCTCCATACATATTAGTGGATAGCTACTTTTATATTCAGGTCAGGTCTGAACAAAATTATATAACATTTTGGGAAAAATATACAGCCAAGAAGTCCAGAACTAGAGGCCATTATAGCAAAAACCTTCACAGCCACCATGTATTTCCCTCTGGTGCTCAGATAGGCCGGGATCATGGCAATCCAGACACTGCAGAACACCAGCATGCTGAAGGTGATGTACTTGGCCTCATTAAAACTGTCCGGTAATGTCTTGGCTAAAAAAGCAATAATGAAACTCACAGCTGCTAGAAGTCC
>BLSH010277165.1:74269-94769 GCA_018402905.1 Glandirana rugosa | reverse complement strand
TGACAATATGTTCGACATGTGAGTGATGGAATGTAACATCGTTTCACAGTAAAGAAGTCACAACAGTGTACTTTTCTATCTTATTTTATAAATGTTTTTACACTCCTACATGAATGAAAACACTCTATGACATATACACTCCCGTTTTTGGGGGGTTTTTTGGGTGTAGGTCCTGTAGACACGTTATGTACGTGAAAGGAGACACAAAATGAAGATATTTTTGGGGTAATCATTTAGTGGACGACAAGACCTTCTTTACGAGAGTCGTAAATTTCAATAAGATGTCCAAAATTAACAAAAAAAAAACATCCTCACATTTTTGTAAATATTTTATTCTATCTTTTCATGTGACAACACTGAAGAAATGACACTTTGCTACAATGTAAGGTAGTGAGTGTACAGCTTGTATAACAGTGCAAATTTACTGTCCCCTCAAAATAACTCAACACACAGCCATTAATGTCTAAACTGTGAGTACACCCCTAAGTGAAAATGTCCAAATTGGGCATAATTAGCCATTTTCCCTCCCCTGTGTCATGTGATTCGTTAGTGTTACAAGTAGGGATGAGCCGAACAATCCCCGGTTTGGTTCGCACCAGAACATGCGAACAGACAAAAAGTTCAGGATGAACATCTGAACACCATTAAAGTCTATGAGACGTGAACATGAACAATCAAAAGTGCTCATTTTAAAGGCTAATATGCAATTCTATTGCCCTAAAAAGTGTATGGGGACCCGGGTCCTGCCCTAGGGGACATGAATCAATGGAAAGAAAACTTTTTAAATCGATTGTTTTTTCAGGAGCAGTGATTTTAATAAAGCTTAAAGTGAAAAAAAAATGAAAAATTCCTTTAAATATTGTGCCTGGGGGGTGTCCTTAGTCTGTGTGTAAAAGGGCGCATCTCTGTGAGGTGTAGAACACAGCCATAGCAAAATTACATTTCCATAGGAAAAATTGGCATTTAAAATTGCGGCTGTAATGTATTGCCAGTTCCCGGCAATATACAAAAAAATCGCTGGAAAAAAGTGCGTGGGGTTCCCCCTCAGTCCAAACCAGGCACTTCGGGTATGGTTTGGATATTAAGAGGAACCCCGCACCAAATTAAAAAAAAATTTGATGTAGGGGTCCCCCTAAAATCCAAACCAGACCCTTATCTGAGCATGCAACCCTGGCCGCTTAGGATGGGGGATGGCAGGGACGAGCGAGCGCCCCCCTCCTGAACCATACCAGGCTACATGCCCTCAACATGGGGAGTATGGGTGCTTTGGGGGAGGGGGGGCTCTGCCCCCCACCTCAAAGCACCTTGTCCCCATGTTGATGGGGACAAGAGGCTCTTCCCCACAAGCCTGGCCAGTGCTTGTGGTGGTCTGTGGGCAGGGGGGCTTATCAGAATCTAATTTAAGAATCAGAATTTAATAAGAGGGGCCCCAGATCCCACCACCACTCCGGATACCCCGGGAGCATTGTACCCCTACCCATTCACCAAAAAAGGAGTGTAGTGTAAAAACAAAAATAGGCAGTTTTTGACAAGTCCTTTATTTTGTAAAATAGCTCTTTCTTCTTTCTTCTTTTTTCCTCCATCTTCTCCTGGCCCGGTCCTTTTTCTGGTCTTCTTCTTCTTTTAGTCCTCTTGCTTTCTCTCTTCATCTTCATCTTCTTTCTTCTTACCCCGCCGCCCCGCTCTCCGCTACTGCAGTCCGGCCTCTGCGCGTCTTGCCGAATGGGCGGTCTTTACAATGACAGTTCTTTTATAAGAAGGGACGGGGCCTCCGGTGGCCCGCCCCTCTGACATCACATGATATCAGAAGGGGGCGGGTTCACTCAGTTACGTCACTGGGTGGCCCCGCTCCTTCTTATAAAAGTACTGTCATCGTGAAGACCGCCCATTCAGCAAGACGCATACAGGCCGGACTGCAGCAGCAAAGAGAGTGGTGGCGGGGAAAGAAGAAAGAAGATGAAAATTGAAGACGAAGAAGGGAAGCAAGAAGACTAAAAGAAGAAGAAGAGGAGTGCGCATGCGCGAGGCACCGGGGATGGACGCTTGATCCTGGAGCTCCGGACCGCTCCGCACCTGCATCCCGTTTCTAGCTGCCATCCGGGACATTGACCCCCACAAGTCCAAGCCCCAGAAGGCAGCCATTGGGAGGCAACACAGATAGTGCCCCAGACTCCGTGACCCTCCCCGCCCAGACCCGCCGGGTGCGGCCCATAGGTGAGGCCACGGCTGCGGCCTACTCCTATAGTGCAGTGCATCCCATCTCCAGGGGCCACTCTGAGTACGGATTCCCGCCTAGCTCCCTTCACAGCCACAAAGTCAGCCCTGGACTCTTCCCCAGGGAGATATCTGGTAAGACTGGGTCCCTCCTGACCCCACGGAGGAACAGGGAGCAGGCAGATCGCTCGTTGAGGCCGACCATCCCTCTGTCACTCAGCCCCCTCCGGATCCTTCTGGCTGAGACCAGGTACCGGGGATCCCTGCTGAGGTCGGTAATCCCAGGGGAGTTAACCCACTCTGCTAGGTGATTCTAGAGGTGTCCAATAGTTCTAGGGGGTCCACTTCTCTTCCTGGCCTATTGAGCATAGGAGAGGCCTGGGGCTGGACTCCCATCCTTGGTCTCTGCCACATAGCCCTCAAACATCTTCACCCTGGTCTTTGGGGAGCTGGACAGTTTAACTCATAGTTGTGCCTTGTCTTCTCCATCTTCCTGCCTTGGCTCTGCAGGGGACACGGCCCCACTGCCATCCTCCACATCAGCCCCTGATCAGTCACAGCCCCCCTTCTATACTGTCAGCCTGAGTTATTTTACCGGGTCTATTCCCCATGTATGCTGCAGCGGTCAGAAGGGACTTGTCCAAACATCCAGGATTTTCTGACCAGTCACCAGGAACTTCTCCCTTGGCCCCTGGGGCCCAGCCCAATCAAAAGGATAGTCCTGAAGAAATGGATGCAGGGGGGGAAGGGGGCTCGCTAGTCTTGCCAGGCCCTGGTCCTCCCAACCCAGATCTCATTACCCCTCAGGCCCTCTCACCTGCCTCCACAGTCTCCCTCCTGGAGAGGACCCTGGAAGAAAGGTTCTCCTCCCCAAGCACCACTCCGGATACCCCGGGAGCTTTGGGATCCCCCTCCCAGACATCTCACTCAGATTTAAAATTCCTGATGGAGACCTTTTCCAAAATGCTATCCAAAGGATTGGCTCAAACTGCCTCTCAAATTACCTCCACCATTCAATCAGACCTGCAAAACCTGGGGTCCAGGCATCAGAACATAAGACTGATCAAACAATCGCCAATGCTAACCAAAACACCTCATGCATTCAAGATCTTCAGGATCAGCTGGATACAGCTTTCTCCAAAATTTAGGACCTTGAAAACCGCTCTCGGAGATACAACTTTCAAATTCGGGAGCTCCCGGAATCCATCACGGATGTCCCAGGAACTGTTCATTCCTTCATAAAGGAGATTATCCCTAATATTCTGGACCATAGGTTGGAACTTGACAGGGCCCACAGAGCCCTCCAGGCCCCCCGGTCGGACGGGTTGACTAGAGACGTGGTGGTCAAGCCTCATTTTTATGCAGTAAAGGAGGAAATTATGAGACTTGCCAAGAACACTCCCCAGCTATCGTTTCTGGGGAATCCGATCCAAGTATTCTCTGACATCTCCCCTACCACCATTCAAAAGCAGAGATCCTTGAGGCCCCTGCTTGAGGTTCTTTCCCAAAAAACCATCAAATACTAGTGGTCCTTCCCATTTCGCCTTTCCTTTTCCTTCAAAGGCAAAAATTACGGCTTTTGCACCTTCCAGGAGGGAGAACATCTACTACATAAACTCACCCTGATTTCCCTGGATCCACCTTCAATCCAAGAATGCCACTCCATCATCCAAGCGTCCTTCCCCTCAAAGCCCCATTCCTCCGGTGTGGCGGAGTCAACAATCTAAAAGATCTAAAGATTCCCACCCCTATGAAGATCTATTGTTAGCCCAAAGACTCTGGTCTTCTGTTGCTCGTCTTGAGCCTGGCTGATGGGCCATCCTTCACCCCAAGTGGAACTATATCTCTATTAATTTGCCTATTTGCTTATTACTACACAGTTTTTCTATGTTGTTTCCATTTGTGAAGGGGCTTCTCCCCAACCTTATAGGGTTTCTTCATGCTTTGGGGGTTTGGGGGTCTGGGACGCCGTACCCTTTGTAGGTGGGTACCCCTTGACCCCCATATCCCAGGGTTTATATTTTCTTGTCATTGATATTTCAAATGTATCTTTTCTGTTTTAATTTGTTCTCTTTTATTAACCATAAAGCGGCCGAGGGGCCATTGCTGTTTTCCCATTTGTTTGACTGTTGACCCCCTGGGGGGCGGGGAGCGGGGGGAGTGGCCCTTTTTGGAGCGCTCCCCCCTAGCTCCCTTGCCACTGGACCCCCCCTCAGGAGTGGGGGATGGGATTTGAGGGCCCCTCTTTCACTCCGATGGTTGCAATTTACTTAGGGGATCTACCTGGTATTTTTCTATGCATAGGCTGCTTTAGGGACAGAGCGGTTAGCATGCTCCTCCCTCTGCTCTTTGGCTCCATTTTTGGTCAGCCCTAGGGCAGGAGTGATTCTGCCGATTTGGTATATGTTCTCAGAATACGTTTGGGGCATGGGTGCCGGTGTGCTGGCTCCCATCTCCCAAATGAGGAGGGGATTGGCTGCGGCTGGCCGCCACTGCCCCCTTCTTCTCTTTATTATCCTTATCTCACTTTTCTCTATGTTTTCTTCTCCTCTTATTTACTTTCCTGTCTCTCCCAGGCACCGGGGAACCTGCCTATTATCCATCCTGAGAATTTCTGAGTTTTTTGCTTCCAGGGTAGTGAAGATGTCCTCTTGTCCCCTGCAGGATCGGGTGAGTTCTACTTCAGTGATGCATATAGTCTCTTCAGAACACCATGACCCCCTCTCATAATCCTCCTGTACTTTTAAAAATAGCCTCTCACAACGTCCAGGGCTTAAACTCTCCCTTAAAACACAGAAAGTACTTCCAGTCTGCCCACTCACAGCACCTCGACGTCCTGCTCCTCCAAGAAACCCACTTCCCCACTCACTTTAATCCTAGGTTTATCCATGAAAAATTCCCTCAATTTTTCCTGGCGAATTCACCTGACAAAACTAGAGGGGTGGGTATCTTTTTTGCTAGAGGGGCTGGATTCCTATCTAGACTAGAGATAAAGGATCCTGAGGGTAGATATATCCTCTTAACTGGGGAACTTCGGGGCCACACTTACACATTTATCTCCTATTATGCCCCCAATCAAGGTCAGGCGCAATTTTTCCGATCCTTGTTGGATTACCTTTCCCTCCACTTCCAGGGGACTGTAATTCTAGGGGGGATTCTAACACTGCTTTAGACCACACGCTGGACAAATCTGGGTCCCTCCGGAGTCGCCTCCTTCAACCTCCTAAGAGGAGCTTGAAGATTGCTAGGCTTCTTCACTCGTTAGCCATAAATAAGGGAAGAAAAAATCTCAGAAAAAAGTTCAGAACTTCCTGATGATGGTCATTACCCATAGGCTGAAGCGCATTGAGGTTTGATTACCTCATCGCAACGTACTTCCGCTGTTGCTGAGATGGAGAAACTAACGGGAGTTGGCACGAATGACCAGTTCACATATACCTATTACGGTTTGATTTCCCCATTAAGCAAATTGACTGCCTTTACGATCAGTGCCAGGACTCGCGGGCACCTGAAAATGTGAGTTTGGATTTCTTCTGTTTTTAAACTTGTTTACTAAATACATTTTAAAGACAATACTTGCACTATGATATTTTTGTCTTCCCTTATTTATGGCTACCTATGTGATGGAGTAATTGCTGAAGGTGCACAACCACAGGATAATTCCACAATGGACACCCCCCAACAGGCTCTATTAGACCACGCTAGAGATAGGTGGTCACTGGAGGAGGGGTGAGTGCACACCCATGTGGGGCAAAGCAAGCACGAACACAGCACTTTTACTTATTTGAGCACAAGCACTTTTTCATCACCAATTGGGGTGGTCTATACCTGCTTGTTTTTTTCCATAAAAAGGACTAAATAAAGATTGTACTTACTTCCATTTGTGTCTTTGACTAAGCGCGGTGGCTCATATTGTTTATTTGGCCGTCAGCTATTGCACCACTGCAGCTGGTTATATTCTTAATAGACACCATTTGATGCCACTGGGTGGCGTCTGTTGTCTGAAGATTTTGTTTCTATATCAACAACTGTTTACTGTATTATGCCAGTTTTTGTATTGCTAATTTGATTTATCCTAGGCCCTGAGGTCATTTTTATTATAGTTTGGGACAATACTAGCTCCCCATTTAGCGAATTTCTTTAACTCTCTCCAAGAGGGAACTCTAGTTAGAGAAGACCTCAACTCCGCCAACATCTCAGTCATTCCGGAACCTGGTAAGGACCCCTCGGAAGTTGGTAATTACAGGTCCATCTCCCTAATTAATAATGATCTGAAAATCTTAATTAAAATCTTGGCCAACAGACTGTCCATCTTTATAGGGGAATACATCCATAGGGACCAGGTGGGCTTTATCCCTGGAAGACAGGGGCCCGATCGGATCCGCAGGGCTGTGGATCTAATCTCGCTCCTCAGATCGGGATGGGATAGTGGTCCTCCTCAGGAGGGGTTTGTACTGTCCATTGATCTCCAAAAAGCATTTTATATGGTGGAAGGGCCCTATCTCTTTGAGGTCCTAGGTTGCTGGGGGTTTGGGCCCCATTTCCTGCAGACCCTCAGAGCCTTATATGCCAACCCCTCAGCTCGCATTAGGCTACAAAGCTTCCTCTCCGATCCATTCCCCATCTTTAGGGGTACTAGGCAGGACTGCCTGCTCTCCCCCTTGATCTTTGCTATTGCTATAGAGCCCCTGGCGATCGCTATTAGGGAACATCCCGGCATCCGGGGGGTTAGATGTGGTCCCCACATGCACAAATGTGCCTTATTCGCAGATGACCTACTAAACTCGGTTGCAAATATTGTCCATCTTTTACAAGAGTTTGGCAGGGTCTCCGGTTTGAAGGTTAATATGGCTAAATCAGCGGCCCTCAACATTAATGTCCCTGAGAAGTCATTCAACAGCTTAAGGATCGGCATCACTTCACCTGGAGCCCTAACCATATCCCCTACCTTGGGGTTAATCATGCATCAAATTTTGATCAATTATATAATGTTAACTATCCCCTATGTATAGACGACTCTCAGAGGACCTCGCCAGTTGGGGGAAGTTGGGTATTTCATGGTTGGGGAGGGTCAACACAGTTAAGATGACCCTTCTGCTTAAGATCCTTTATCTGTTTAGATCCCTTCCTGTCCCGATTAAAAGACCACAACTCCTCAAATTCCAATCCCAGATTAAAAAGTTAGTTTGGGGTAATAAATGCTTTAGATGTCCAGCTGAAGTCCTGATGAGATTCAGAAATCAGGCGGGTCTTGGGCTCCCGAACCTCTGGGGATACTATCAGGCGGCACAATTGCTCAATTCTCCATTATCCATGCGCGGTCCAATAGACCGGATCGGTTGGGGATCGAGAGACAGGCAGTCCTGCTCAACACCTTGGACTTCCTGGTGTGGGCCCCCCTAAATCTAGATCCTCGATCCTGTCCCCCACTCTATCCCACTCACTTGTCCTATGCGACTCCTTACTTAGGTCCCCAACTCTGGTCTCATTCGTTCGTCCCCTGGAGCATGTTTTTAACAATCCTTGCTTCCCCCCAGGTCAAAATATCTGTGCCTTTGAATGGTGGACCAACAAGGGTCTTTATAGAATTGGGCACTTCCTCTACTCATCTGGCCCTATAACCTTGGAGCACTACACCAGGAAACTGGATACGCCCTCAACAGAAAGGTTCCGATTTCATCAAATTCATCACTTTATCAGCTCGGTTTGGAGATCTAAACCGGCCCTAGTGACCCCGACCCCCTATGAGCATTGGTGCTCGGACATCTCCAATCAAAAAGGAGGCATCTCCATTATATATGCATCACTGACGGACCAGCCTGAGAAACCTCCCTATGCTAAGTATTGGGAAGGGAACTTGGACCCTTCTTGGGATGCAGATAAATGGTTCTCCCTTTTCCTGAAATCCTTCATGGGCATTGTTAACGTCCCATTGATGGAAGCCAGTGTTAAGGTGGTCTCTAGGTGGCACCTGGTCCCTTCATGTCTCTCAGTAATGTTCCCCTAACTCATCTCCGTTACACTTTAGGGGCTGTAATATTATGGTCAGGTTCTACCATACTTGGTGGGAATGCCCCAGGATCAGGGGTTTCTGGAACAGGATTTTCTCTTTGCTGAGGAAGTTTTCGGGTCAAGCAATCCCTCAAAAGTCAGAAATAGATTTACTTAATCATAGACCGGATGGCCTCTCCAAATCTTTATTTAAACTTTATCTTATTGGGAGCCAAGCTTACTCTGGCTAGGGCCTGGAAAAAGCCCTTGGTCTCTTTCCGTGCGGCCAAGAGAATAATCTCCTGGATCATGACCCAAGAAAAATACGCTAATATCCTCCTGGACTCCTCGGTCAAATTTGATATAGTTTGGGAACCCTGGTTGAAATACCTTAACTTGCCCACTTGACCAGGTATTTCTTTTTCTTTGCATGGTTCATATTCCCTGGTGTCCTTTCCTCTGTCCTTTCCTTGTTCTCTTTACTTTCTTCTCTGCCCTTTTCCTGTTTTTTTAACTTTTTTTTTTCAGGTTTACCTAAGGAAGTGGTCCAGCAGTGCCGGTTGGCTTTACTGGTTTTCTGTTTTGAGGTTTCTGTCTTTATAGGCCCATGTGATGTATGATGTGGGGTTGGCCCGTCAGGTGTCCGACCCAGCTGTGTGAAGTTAGCACCCCATGTTTGTAAAACCTGAATAAAAATATATCATTAGTTTGCACCGCGTTTGCGCTGATTTGCGCCGCAAAAATGAGCGTTTGCACCGGTTCGGTTTCTGAGATATTAAACATTTAATCTAATGCAAACCCTGCCCACTTTGCACCCCATGTTGCTGAATTTTAAAAACAAACATGCCATTCGTTTGCGCAGCAAAAATAAACGTTTGCGCCGGTTCGGTTTCTGAGATATTAAACATTCAATCTAATGCAAACCCTGCCCACTTTGCACCCCATGTTGCTGAATTTTAAAAACAAACATGCCATTTGTTTGCGCAGCAAAAATAAACATTTGCGCCGGTTCGGTTTCTGAGATATTAAACATTCAATCTAATGCAAGCCCTGCCCACTTTGCACCCCATGTTGATGAATTTTAAAAACAAACACGCCTTACTTTTGTGCCGCATTTGCGCTGGTTTGCGCCGCAAAAAATAACACTTGCGCCGCTTTGGTTTCCGAGATATTGTGCGTTATAGTTGCCATAACCCCGCCCACTTTGCACCCCATGTTGCTGAATTGTAAAAACAAACACTCCATTCTTTTGCGCAGCGTTTGCGCTGGTTTGCGCCGCAAAAATTAACGTTTGCACCGCTTTGGTTTCCGAGATATTGTGCGTTATAGTTGCTGAAACTCCGCCCACTTTACACCCCATGTTGCTGAATTTTAAAAACAAACATGCCATTCGTTTGCGCTGGTTTGCGCAGCAAAAATAAACGTTTGCGCTGGTTCGGTTTCTGAGATATTAAACATTCAATCTAATGCAAGCCCTGCCCACTTTGCACCCCATGTTGCTGAATTTTAAAAACAAACACTCCATTCTTTTGCGCAGCGTTTGCGCTGGTTTGCGCCGCAAAAATTAACGTTTGCACCGCTTTGGTTTCCGAGATATTGTGCGTTATAGTTGCCATAACCCCGCCCACTTTGCACCCCATGTTGCTGAATTGTAAAAACAAACACGCCATTTATTTGCACCGCATTTGCGCTGGTTTGCACCACAAAAATAAAAGTTTGTGCCACTTTGGTTTCTGAGATATTGTGTGTTATAGTTGCTGAAACTCCGCCCACTTTACACCCCATGTTGCTGAATTTTAAAAACAAACATGCCATTTGTTTGCGCCGCATTTGTGCTGGTCTGCGCCGCAAAAATAAACGTTTGCGCCGCTTTTGTTTCCACAATATTGTGCGTTATAGTTGCAGAAACACCGCCCACTTTGAACCCTATGTTGCTGAATTTTAAAAACCAACACGCCATTTGTTTACGCCACGTTTGCGCCGCAAAAATAAATGTTTGTGCCGCTTTGGTTTCCGTGATATTGTGCGTTATAGTTGCAGAAACACCGCCCACTTTGCACCCTATGTTGCTGAATTTTAAAAACAAACACGCCATTCGTTTGTTCCGCGTTTGCGCTGGTTTGTGCCGAGATATTGTGCGTTATAGTTACCAAACCACACTGACTTTACACCTCCTTATTAAATCTTACAAAGAGAACCTATACTCCGCTTGGGTTTCCTTAATGTAATGCTCCTCCCACTGTACCGCGCACTGCACTTCATACCCTGGAAAAGACAGTAGAGCTCCAACAACTTTTTTGCCTGGTGGTCTAGGATGGGTTCCTTAGTGGTCTAGGATTAGCTCCCTGGTTGTCAGGATTGGCTCCCTGGTCGTCTCCCTGGTCGTCTCCCTGGGTGGGCTCTCCCTGGTGGTCCTAGTGGGCTCCCTGATGGTCCCTGGGCAGGCTCCCTGGTGGTCTAGGGTGGGGATTCTGGGGGGGGCAGCACTGATAAACACTCAGCACAGACCCCCCTGTCAGGAGAGCAGCCGATTGGCTCTCCACTACTGGCGTCTGCAGATGCGAGTAGAGGAAAAGCTAATGAACAGCTCTTCCTGTTTACACTGTTTACACTGTGACTAGCCATGATTGGTCATGGCTGATCACATGGTAAAGAGCTTCTGACGGAAGATCGGTAATGCGGTGGGTCAGACTGACACACCACAGCACCGATCGCCGTGATGCGCGCCCCCACGTTATCCTGCTGGACGTCATATGATGCCCAGTCAGGATAACTGAACCACTTCCTGGCCGTCATTCTGCATATGGCAGTAGGGAAGTGGTTAAACGCATATGTGCATTCAGGTGAGTACACATGCGTACGTGTGCAAAAAGCGCATGATTTGCAGACCCAGGCGCACCTTTGTTCCTTTTTCTGAGCACATTTGTTAGCGACACAAAAACACAGCCCCATATGTAGCTGTGTGCATGGGGCCATGTATTTGCATGGGCAGCATGTAGATGACTGGTTCCAGGGAGTGGCACTTGGAGAGGTTCCACCTCTGGAGCCACCACAGGAGAGATTGTCTCATGGGTAAAGTTACACGGATGCGTTGAATCTTGCTGCGTGACTCTCACTGTTGTAAGAATCCTCTCTGAAACGGACGCATCCTCCACTGGACCCACTTCACCATGGGAATGGATGCTGTCATTGTCATAATTACCCTCAGACACCAGAGAGCCGAGAGCCAAGGTGGCGAGAGGGCTTGATGGACTCGGTCCCGGATTACATCAATTTTTTGCTTTGGGAAGCGAGATGGTGCCTGTCTTCGTATTGAAGAGTGCTCAGAGGAATACTACAGATTGGGACGGCTGCAGGTGACTTTTGTCTAAGGTCAGTAGCCACCCAAATTCTTGCCAGGTGGTGATGACTAAGTCCCGGTGATCCAGCAGCTGTCCTTTGTCTTGGGCTAGCAGAAGGAGGTCATCCAGACAGTGATAAAGACGGACTCCTATGACTCTCAACAGCGCTACCACTGCTAGCAGTACCTTGGAGAAGACTCTCGGTGATGTTGTCAGGCCAAAGGGGAGGCAAGTAAATTGACAGTGTAATTGGCCTATGGCAAACCGCAGGTAGCGCTGGAATTCTGCTGCTATGGGGACATGGAAGTAGGCAGCCTTGAGGTCGATGGAGATCAACCAGTCTCCTGGTTGCACTGCTTGCTGGATAGAGTGCAGAGACTCCATTTTGACCTTTACCATTTGGATAAATTGAGATGGGTTAAATCAATCACGGGTCTCCATGAGTCATTCTTCTGTACTAAGAACAAGGGGGAATACACCCTGGCCCCTCTCATTGACTGGGATGGGTTTGACCGCTTCCTGTTCTAGTAGAGATTCCACATATGCAGACAGGATCTCCCTCTTTTCTCTTGAGGACCGAATGGTCGTGGAACGAATCTTAGCTTGGGACTTTTGCTGAACACCCAAGTGTGGCCTGTGGACACTGTCTTCACTGTTCAAAAGTCCAGACATGCAGAAAGTGATGCAAATGAGCACCCACCATGCCTGCCTGAGTGGGCCCAATCTCAAAAGGATTTAGATGGCCCTTGTCCACCTGTGGAACCACCTTTCGAGGCTTTCTGGTTTGTTGACCTCCTGGCCCTCCAGGGCCTCCCAAACTCACGCCCAAGTTTATAACTGCCCGCTACCTTGACCCAATCGAATCCTTGTTTCTTTGCCAAAGGATGTCTTTGACTTGGCTGGCACCAATCCTGGGGAAGAAACCCAGACTTTCCTCCCGTGGCCCGGGTTACAGCCTCATTGAGCTTGTTCCCAAAGAGGGAGGTTCCCTCAAAAGGAATCTGGCACCAGGCTGGAGCCAGAGGACCCACTTAGCCGTGACTGATGCCAACATCACCCGGGCCACGAGACAGATGATGTCAAGGGACACCTCCCCCATGAAGGCTGATGCCATCCTTAGTTCTTGTATAGGCGAACTTCTGGCTGCTTCAGTGGAAAACCCTGCCAAAGTTTCATCAGCACTATTGGGCTAAACCTCCATAGCTCTGGAGAGTTTTGCTAGGGCCAAGGCCGGTTTACTGGCCATTCCGGCTGTCGGATATATTCATCTGAGTTCTGTGTCGATTCTCCTCTCCAGGGGGTCCTTGAAGGAGACCTTATCCTCTAATGGGAATGTCACGTACCTTGCAAACCTCATCAGGGCCGCATCCACTAGTGGAGCTGACTCTGTCTCACCTCTTCTTCTTTGAAAGGGTACAGCTTTTGGACTTTGGTTGCTAATGAGGCCCTTCTTTCCACTTTGCTCCATTCATCCGAGACAATTCCCCCTAGCTCCGCTAGAAAGGGGAAATGAGAGTGCTCCGTACTGAGCTGTTTAAACATTTTTTTTTTAGTTTTGAAGGCGATACGGCCGGCTCTTCCAAGTCCATCGCCTCTTTTACCTCCTTCAGCAGATAAGGAACTAGGGCGTATTTGAACCCTACTTCTGACGCTTCCATCTGTGACTCACTGTCCGATGGAGCCAGAGACTACCAATCAGGCTGGAAGGAATCCAATTGAACATCCCACTGGCTCTCACCCACTAGGGACCTTGGGGGATCTGCAGGGGGCACGTGAGGTTGACGGGCTTCCCTTTCCTGCAGGGAATTATTAACAACCCATTTGATCAAAGCCTCCAGGTGCTGATCTAGGTTCTTCCTTTTGACCACCGATTTTTGGTAGCAGTGGTCACACAGGGACCTGTCCGCATGCACCACCCTCTTGCACCCCCGGCATAGTTTCTCCTGGGAGCGTGGAGGAGGGGGGTGGTGTGTATCCCTACTGCGGTGCCCTGACCCTGAGCGGGATCTGTGAAGATCAGATCTAGAAGACGACTGATGAAAATGCTGATTGTGAGATTTAGATGAGCCTCTCCTTTTCTGTGAGCTTCGGCGTAAGTCAGACCTATGAGGGCTGAGGGAAGAAAGAGAGTAGAAGAAGCTTTAGGCTTACTGCCGCAGTCTCACCATCCCCTGTCAATGCCTATTCCTTTCCCCCAGCCATCTCCCATCCCAAGGAACCTGAGTGGTACCTGTCGAGTGAGGGCTGGCCACCAGGGGGCAGAGAGGCATCCATGTGTAACGAGAATCTGCAGAGAGAGAAGGATAAAATGCCAGGGTACAGAGCATCCAGAGCCTGGAGTGGCCAGACTTCAGATCCAGATCCCCCCCCTTTCCCCCGCCGCCCACCTTACCTGAGGAGGTCACCCACACAGCCCAGGGAAGCTGCTGCAATGTCTGCATGCATTCCTGAGGCTGTGTGGGGCTACCCGGCCATTTACAATGCAGCGTGACGTCATCTCCTGGTGCCGCCAGGAACCCGCACGTGCATGCACAAGCCGGGCCTCATTCTCGTCCCGTGGACACACATGCGCAGAGCGGCCGGCGAGACACAGGGAGGTGGAAGCAGTGGCCGTAGCACCGGCCCGGCCACCATAACTGTCAGCAAAGAAGGCACACAGGGCAAATTGGAGATAAAACTCAGACTACAACACAACAAACACTCACTGCCATAAACCACTCCACCGCGATACGCTCACCAGGGATCGTCTTGTGTTCTTGTGCAGATAAGGGCCACCCGCTCTCAGCTGGGTTATCTGGACAACGCAACTATCCCCCGCTCTTCAGCGCTACTCTGCACAATCCATACCCTGCTCTCAGCTAGGACTTATCGGAGGGACATTCTCCTGGCACCAGCGGTATTTGTGTGGTAAGGAATCTTCAGGTAGGTGAACCATCTACTTGGTCCAAATGGAGGAGGGCAAAAAAGGAACACGGCAATCAGGACAGAACAAAGATTTATGGTAGAGAAGTCCTATGGGGTAGCTGTGGAAGTGGAGCCACCCACACGTATGCTGCCATGGAGTCTGCCAGGAAAAGAATGTTTACTGACATCGATGTTTTTCAAAAAAAGCAATTTACAAAGAGCTGCGTGAAGTTGGCAGTTATTTTTGCGGCACAAATCAGCGCAAACAAATGGTATATTTTTATTCAGGTTTTACAAACATGGGATGCCAACTTCACACAGCCTTAAAAAAGAAGTGACTTATATAAGAGAATTTGCTGGAGTGCTGTTTTGCTTGGTTAAGGGAACTATGGCCCAACCTTTTTTGGCCTTAGTTCTCTTTATGTTCAGAAGATGACATATAGTAAGGATGTTCTCCTGTGGCAAAAAAACTCAGCATGTGGCGGGCTATTGCCCACTATATGCTAATAGCGCACAGCCACGCTGCAGCCGGGACAGATCCTGACAATACTGTCGAGATCCACCCTGTCGCCTGATTGACAGCTGGCTCTGCCTCACTAGAGCCTTAGCCAGCTGTACCTGCCCCTTCCCTGTCCAAAGGGGGGGAAGGGGGGCGGATCCCTGTGGGGGTTGGCAAAACTATGCATGTGAAGTAAAACCTTGTGTACAATATCCACCAAATCTGCACAAACCAGGAACAAATAAATCTGGTTGTACGTAAGATTTAATAAGGAGGTGTAAAGTCAGTGTGGTTTGGCAACATATAATGCACAATATCTCGCAAACGCAGCGCAAACGAATGGCGTGTTTGTTTTTAAAATTCAGCAACATGGGGTGCAAAGTGGGTGGGGTAACGGCAACTATAACGCACAATATCTCGGAAACCAAAGCGGGCAAATGTTAATTTTTGCGGCGCAAACCAGCGCAAACGCGGCACAAAAGAATGGCGTGTTTGTTTTTAAAATTCAGCAACATGGGGTGCAAAGTGAGCGGGGCTTGCATTACATTGAATGTTTAATATCTCAGAAACCGAAAAGGCGCAAACGTTTATTTTTGCGGGGCAAAACAGCACAAATGCGGTGCAAACGAATGGCATGTTTGTTTTTTCCTACTGCATTAGGGAGAGGTTCCTGTTGGTGCTCTGAGGGAGAGTTTATCGTTATAAAACCATCTACTACTGCATTAGGGAGAGGTTCCTGTTGGTGCTCTGAGGGAGACTTTATCGTTCTAAAACCATCTACTACTGCATTAGGGAGAGGTTCCTGTTGGTGCTCTGAGGGAGAGATTATCGTTCTAAAACCATTTACTACTGCATTAGGGAGAGGTTCTTGTTGGTGCTCTGAGGGAAAGTTTATCATTCTAAAACAATCTACAACTGCATTAGGGAGAGGTTCCTGTTGGTGCTCTGAGGGAGAGTTTATCGTTATAAAACCATCTCCTACTGCATTAGGGAGAGGTTCCTGTCGGTGCTGCGAGGGGGAGATTATTGTACTAAAATCATCTCATACTGCAGTAGGGACAGGTTCCTGTCAGTGCTGTGAAAGACAGATTATCGTTCTAAAATCATCTCATACTGGTGTAGGGAGAGGTTCCTGCTGCTGGTGTGAACGGTGGAGAGGTACCTGCTGCTGGTGTGAGCGGTGCATTTCTTTCTCAAAAATAAAAAAGTACATCTACAATTTTCTTTAAAAAAAAGAATAATAATTTAATATTATTTTTTCTTAGTATTAATAAATAGTGCTACATGGTACATTTGTGTCCAGGAAGAGGAGACCGTAAAATAACAGTCGTGGTCGTGGTGCTACTGGTGCTGCTGGTGTTGGTGGTGTTGCTGAAGCTCCTGTTTTAAGGAGAGGACGTGGTCGATTTGTGCCAGCTACACGCACAAGTAAAAAACTTTCCTCAGGTAGCTGACAGAACCTTCAATGTTATATGGTAGGCCAAAATGGCGCTCAACGAATGTTGAGGCCAGAACAAGTACAGGCGATAGTAGATTGGGTGGCTGGCAATGTCTCCAATTCCTTCACATTGTCTCCCACCCGGTCCCTTGATGAAAGCTCAAAGTTGGCACCTGAACCCCATGGCCATCTGTCTTTCACCTCAGCCCCTTGTAAATCAGCCAAGCAGTCTGAGCCCCAAGTCATGGAGCATTCTCTTATGCTTTTTGTAGACTCTGCTAGTGTGCTTTCTCTGGGCCATCCATATAGCCCTGCCACAGAAGTGGAAGACATTGAGTGCACCGATGCCCAACCACTTTTGTTTCAGGATGAGGACATGGAAACACCACCGCAGCACGTCTCTGATGATGACGAAACACAGGTGCCAACTGCTGTGACTTTCCTCAGTGTGCAGACTGACAAGGAGGGCAATGGTGAAGGGTGGGTGGAAGATGATGTGGAGGATGATGAGGTCCTAAACCCCACATGGAATGAAGGTCATGTGAGTGACGTGTGGAGTTTGGAGGAAGAGGTGGTGGTCGCAGAGAGGATCCAGCACAGCAAAAGAGGAAGCAGGTTGCAAAAGCAGAGCGAGCGTCCCCTAGACAGTACGCCTGCTACTACCCACCGCACCCAGGGACCTAGCACACCAAAGGCAGCTCAAAGGCATTCACCGGCGTTGCAGTTCTTCAGACAATGTGCTGACAACAAGACACGAGTGGTTTACACACTGTGAAATCAGAGCCTGAAGTGAGGCACAAATGTTCTAAACCTGAGCACAACCTCCACGACCAGGCATCTAAATTCAAAGCACTTGCTGCAGTGGAATAAGTACCTCAAAATCCAAGAAAGGTCTCGGCCTCCTCCTGTTTCCCCTTCTGCTGCTGCCTTGGCCTCTTCCTCTACAGTGCCAGTGTCACCTGCCACCCAGCAAACAGAGCATGTGACAGCAACGCCACCATGTCCGCCACCGTCCCCGAGCATTTCCACACGGTCCCATGGAAGCTTACAGCTCTCCATCTCCCAAACACCGGAGAGAAAGAGGAAGTACCCCCACCCACCCGCGTTCCCTGGCCCTGAATGCCAGCATTTCAAAATTCCTGGTCTTTGAAATGCTGTCATTCCGTCTGGTGGACACGGACAGTTTTAAAAACCTGATGGCGGTGGCTGTCCCACAGTACGTGGTTCCCAGCCGCCACTACTTTTCCAGGCGAGCCATCCCTTCCCTGCACAAACAAGTTGGGACGAGATCAAGTGTGCACTGCGCAACACCATCTGTGGCAAGGTCCACATAACCACTGATACGTGGACCAGTAAGGACGGGCAGGGATGCTATATCTCTCTAACTGCACACTGGGAAAATGTAGTGGCAGATGGGCCGAAGCCGGCTAGCCATTTGGCGCATGTCCTTCCGCCACCGAGGATTGCAGGGTATTTCTCTTTGCCTCCTGTTGCCTCCTCCTCCTACTGTGCTTCCTCCTCCTCCTCCTCTACCACCGCCTCATCCGCTCAGCGTAACACCTTCACCACCAACTTCAGCACATCCAGGGGGAAATGACAGCAGGCTGTTTTAAAACTGATATGTTTGGGGGATAAACCCCACACTGCGCAGCAGCTGTGGATGGGTATTGAACAACAGACCGATGAAAGGTTTGCGATAATGGGCAAATTCTCGTAGCAGCTCTGGGCCTAGCCAGTTTGACGCACATCCCTTGCCTGGCGCATGTGCTGAATTTGGTGGTGCAGAAAGTTCTAAAAAACTACCCGGATATATCAGAGCTGCTGCAGAAAGTGCGGGCCGTCTGTGCGTGCTTTCGGCATTCTCACCCTGCTGCTGCTCGCCTGTCTGCGCTGCAGCAGAACTTCGGCCTTCCCGCTTCTATGCGACACACCCACAAGTTGGAACTCCACCTTGCACATGCTGGAGAGACTGTGTGAGCAGCAGCAGGCAATAGTGGAGTTTCAGCTGCAGCACGCATGGGACAGTCGCTCAGCGGAAGAGCACCACTTCACCACCAACGAGTGGGCCTCTATGCAAGACCTGTGTACCATATTGCAGTGTTTTGAGTACTCCACCAACATGGCCAGTGCCGATGACGCTGTTCTCAGCGTTACTATCCCACTTCTATGTCTCCTTGAAAAAACACTTTGAGTGATGATGGAAGAGGATGTAGCACAGGAGGAAGAGGAGGAGGTTATCAGGCCAGTCATTCACAAGTGGCTCGGAGGGTGGGTTCCTGCACCAGCATAGGTCAAGTAAAAAATTTTCAAGCCAGGGCACAGTTCTGGAGGATGAGGAGGACGAGGAAAATGATGATGATGAGGAGGAGGAGGAACTGTGTTCACAGCAGGGTGGAACCCAACGCAGCTCGTGGGCATCAGTGGAGCGTGGCTGGGGTGATACGGAGGACACAGATGATACACCTCCCACAGAGGACAGCTTGTCTTTGCCTCTGGGCAGCCTGGCACACATGAGCGACTACATGCTGCAGTGCCTGCTCAATGACAGCCGAGTTGCCCACATTTTAACTAGTGCCGATTACTGGGTGGCCACCCTGCTTGATCCCCGTTACAAGGACAACGTGCCATCCTTAATTCCCTCACTGGAGCATGATTGGAAGATGCGTGACTACAAGCGCACGCTGGTAGATGAGCTGCTGAGGGCATTCCCAAATGACACAGGGGGCTCTGTGGAAGCACAAGGCGAAGGCGGAGGAGGAGGAAGAGGTCGCCAACACAGTTGTGGCACCGCCAGCACCTCAGAAGGCAGGGTTAGCATGGCCAAAATGTATAAAAGCTTTGTCAGCAGCCCGCCACAACAAACAGCACCACCAGCTGATAGGTAACGTCTTAGCAGGAGGCAGTATTTCAGCAACATGGTGGAACAGTATGTGTGCACACGCCTACACGTACTGACTGATCGGTCTGCCCCATTCAACTTCTGGGTCTCCAAATTGGCCATATGGCCTGAGCTTGCCCTTTATGCCTTGGAGGTGCTGGCCGGCCCTGCAGCCAGTGTATTGTCGGAACGTGTGTTTAGCACGGCAGGGGGCGTTATCACAGACAAGCGGAGCCGTTTGTCCACATCCAACGTGGACAAGCTAACCTTTATTAATATGAACCAGTCATGGATCCCACAAGACTTGTCTGTACCTTGTGCAGAATAAACATTTAGACCGGCCTCACACAGTCATTGGTATACTTGTTTTTTTTAATATGTCTCAATATTTTGGGGGCTACCCCAATTATAAACAAACAAAAAAAAAACAGTGTTGGCTACCTCCTCCTCCTCCTCGACCACCGCCACTTCCACCTACACTGCCACGGTCACGGCCTAGTCAACCTGTAGGCTCCTACTCCACATCCACCCCCTTCCCATTTTTTTTATTTGATTTTAATTTATTTTCCCTATCCCCATTTGGCTTGCACCACTCATGTCTTGTCGTCAGCACATTGTCTGAAGAACTGCCACAACCTGCTTCCTCTTTTGCTGTGCTGGTGCCTCTGTGCGACCACCACCTCTTCCTCCAAACTGCACATGTCACTCGCATGTCCCTCATTCCATATGGGGTCTAGGACTTCATCATCCTCCACATCATCTTCCACCCACCCTTCACCACTGCCCTCCTTGTCAGTCTGCACACTGAGGCAAGCTGCAGCAGTTGGCACCTGTGTTTCGCCATCATCAGAAATGTGCTGCGCTGGTGTTTCCATGTCCTCATCCTGCAACAGAAGTGGTTGGGCATCGGTGCACTCAATGTCTTCCACTTCTGGGGCAGTGCTATATGGATGGCCCACGGAAAGCACACCAGGAGAGTCATCAAAAAGCATAAGAGTCTCTTGCAGGACTTGGGACTCAGACTGCTTGGCTAATTTACAAGGGGCTGAGGTGAAAGACAGATGGCCATGGAGTTCAGGTGCCAACTCTGAGCTTTCATCAAGGGACCGGGAGGGAGACAATGTGAAGGAACTGGAGGCATTCTACTATCGCCTGTACTTGTTCTGGCCTCACCAATCGTTAAGGGGCATTCTGGCCTACCATATACCGGTGAAGGTTCCTGTCTCTTATACACA
>BLSH010277165.1:60980-73836 GCA_018402905.1 Glandirana rugosa | reverse complement strand
AGCCCTGAGTAAGTATGTAAAGGCCTTCGTTGTAGTCTTACATAGAAGACCAAATGAGCCGCCCTTTGCCGCTATCAAAATTTTTTAATGTCATAAGTCTAAATCACAACTCGCTTGGGCCTGACATTGCAAGCCCAGACATGGCTTGAAACCCTACAGGCCCTGGGCCTGGGTTTGTGCCTGCAAAGTTTTTTGTAAGCACAAGACCCAAGACCATCAACTAGTGTGTACAACTTATCGACGTCCCGTCGGTTAGTCGTTCGCAAAGTGACCAAACGGGAATCTTCGGTAGTGTCGGTACGGATGATTACCGTACCGACACTAACCGGTCACGTAGTACACTGGGTCGTGATGCACTGGCCAATCACAGCCATGCCATTAGTAGGCATGGCTGTGATGGCTTCTAAGGGCAAACCAGTGAAACGCTTGCTGATTGGCTGCCCTGCAGCTATTCAACATGTGTGATCAACTACCAGAACCCAGAACACGAATGTTTTTTGAAACGTCCGTGTTTGGGTCCGGGTCCCGGACATCCCAAAGTTCGGTACAGACCCGAACGTTACAGTCCGGGTTCGCTCAACACTAAATCTGAATACTGTAATTTTTTAAAACTATCGCCGTTTCCCGCCGAGTAAACCAGAAGATACATTCTGATGTTGCTTCCGGAAATGTATGAATGAGTCCCGATTGAAGCTGATTCTCGCTTCCACAGGGACTCCACACAGCGGCCAGAAGTGTCGGATCGGAGCTCCGGTCTCCTGGTGGGACGGGGGGTGTCCCTTGCGCTCCCTGGGATAATGACCAAGTGGCTTCTGAGCTGCATTGGCCATTATCACTGGATAGCCAGCATCCTGCTCTAAAAACGATACCAGGGTATAGTCTGTAGCTGCAGGCTATACCCCGATACTTCCTCTTAATGCTGCCACCGTTCATAAATGAGGATTTGCGTTAAGTGGAGAAGGATCTGGGGGGTTTGGTAGATCATAAGCTTAATAATGGCATGCAATGCCAAGCTGTGGTTTCCAAAGCAAGCAAAATCCTTTCTTGTATTAAGAGAGGAGAGATAGAAACATTATTTTGCCGCTGTACAAATCATTAGTAAGACCTCATCTGGAATATGTAGTTCAGTTTTGGGCACCTGTTCTCAAAAAGGATATCGGGGAACTGGAGAAAGTGCAGAGAAGGGCAACCAAACTAATAAGAGGCATGGAAGAGCTAATCTATGAGGAAAGATTACAGGAACTGAATGTATTCTCTCTTGAGAAGAGGAGATTAAGGGGGATATGATCAACATGTACAAATATATAAGTGGTCCATATAGTGAACTTGGTGTTGAGTTATTTACTTTAAGGTCATCACAAAGGACAAGGGTGCACTCTTTACATCTATAGGAAAAAAGATTTCATCTACAAATATGGAAAGGTTTCTTCACAGTAAGAGCTGTGAAAATGTGGAATAGACTCCCCCCAGAGGTGGTTTTGGCCAGCACGGTTGATTGCTTTAAAAAAGGCCTGGATTCTTTCCTTAATGTAAATAATATAATTGGGTGATAACATTTTTAGGTAAAGTTGATCCAGGGGGAATCCAATTGCCTCTCGGGGAATCAGGAAGGAATTTTTTCCCCAATTATAGCAAATTGGATCCATGCTTTGCTGGAGTTTTTTGCCTTCCTCTGGATCAACTGTGGGTGAAGGATTGTATATGGGATTATTTGGTTATATATATATATAAATGTTTTTTTGTTTTTTTTGGTTGAACTAGATGGACTTGTGTCTTTTTTCAACCTGACTAACTATGTAACTATGTAAGTGGTAAAAATTGTAATGACATGCTCCAGTCCAACGGGTGGTGAAAAATTGGGCCTTGAGTGTTGTCGTGCCAGAACACTGTAACCCCTTGCAGTTACTTTTGTTGGGCGCAGGAACGGGCCCTGCTGTTGTAAAATAGTGTAACCACCAAACGTGAATCGCTGTTTTTAAATGGTGGCCGCTTTAAGTGGACATATTGGGGTGTAGTCTGCAGCCACAGGCTATATCCTGGTACCATCTTTTAGAGCAGGCGGCCGGCTAGACCCCCCATCCTTCCATAAAGTGTACCTGTCACCATATATTACTATCGCAAGGGATGTTTACATTCCTTGTGAAAGCAATAAAAGTGATCAGATTTGTTTTTTTTAAAGGAACAGTGTTAAGATGAAAAATATAATTATAAAAAAAAAATTGAAAGCGCCACCATCCCCGTGAGCTCTTGCAGCAAAGAAAATGCATACGTAAGTCGCACCCACATATGAAAACGGTGTTCAAACCACACATGTGAGGTATCGCCACGATCACCAGAGTGTGAGCAATAATTCTAGCAAAAGACCTCCTCTGCACCTCTAACCTGGTAACCGTTAAAAAATGTTAAAGAGTCGCCTATGGAGGTTTTTAAGTAACGGAGTTTGTCACCATTCCGTGAGTGTGCACAGTTTTTAACCGTGTCATGTATGGTATCTATTTACTCGCCATAACATCCTCTTTCACGGTATACAAAAAATTGGGCTAACTTTACTGTTGTCTTATTTTTTAACTCAAAAAAGTTATTATTTAAAAACAAAGCGCTTGAAAGACCGCTGCGCAAATACCGTGTGAAAAAAGTATTGCAATGATTGCCATTTTATTCTCTAGGGTGTTTGAAAAAATATATAATGTTTGGGGGTCTAAGTAATTTTCTATAAAAAAAACAGATTTTAACTTGTAAACAGCAAGTGTAAAAAAGGGCTCTGGGGGTTAAGGGGTTAAAAACTGTATATATTTTAATACACCATGATGTCAAGTGTACTATATACCGTATGGACAGATATATAGTGGACACTCAATACACGGTGTGTATGTATATATATATATATTCCAAACGGTTGTGGTGAGCAGCACAGCAGACAGAAACAGTGCACCATCGATCAGGTCATTCCACCGACCATATATAGAAAAAATCCAGAGAGGGATCGTTGCACTTCAGTATTTATTTAGAAGTCCATCAGGACTATTTTGAAATACATTTACAAGTCATACTTGCATAAGATCATACTTTCATAACAGAAGTCATCATTTAGATAGATGAAAATAGATGGGAAATAGACGTATGAGTGCTGCCAGCATTTCTGCATAGGTTGAAGGGGCAGCCTGTCAGTGCTCAGACCATACGCTGCACACTACATCAAATCGATCTGCGTAGCTGTCATTCTAGAAGGAAGCCTCTTCTAAAGATGATCCACAAACAGCTTGCTGGAGACAAGCAGACTAAGGACATGAATTACTGGAATCATGTTCTGTGGTCTGATGAGACCAAGATAAACTCATTTGGCTCAGATGGTGTCAGGCATGTGTGGCGGCATCCAGGCGAGGATTACAAAGACAAGTGTGTCTTGACTACAGTCAAGCATGGTGGTGGGATTGTCATGGTCTGGGGTTGCATGAGTGCTATCGGCACTGGGGAGCTCATTGAGGGAACCATGAATGCCAACATGTACTGTGACATACTGAAGTAGAGCATGATCCCTTCCCTTCGGGCCACAGGGCGGTATTCCAACATGATAATGACCCCAAACACACCTCCAAGATGACCACTGCCTTGCTAAAGAGCTGAGGGTAAAGGTGATGAACTGGCCAAGCGTGTCTCCAGACCTAAACCCTATTGATCATCTGTGGGACATCCTCAAACAGAAGGTGGAGGAACGCAAGGTCTATAACATCCAGCAGCTCCGTGAGGTCATCATGGAGGAGTGGAAGAGGACTCCAGTGGCCACCTGTGAAGCTCTGGTGAACTTCATACCCAATAGGGTTAAGTCAATGCTGGAACATAATGGTGGCCACATAAAATATTGACACTTGGGGCCCAATTTGGACATTTTCACTTAGGGTTGTACTCACTTGTGTTGCCAGCGATTTAGACATTAATGGCTGTGTGTTGAGTTATTTTGAAGGGACTGCAAATTTACACTGTTATACAAGCTGTACACTCACTACTTTACATTGTAGCAAAGTGTCATTTCTTCAGTGTTGTCACATGAAAAGATATAATATAATATAATATTTACAAAAATGTGAGGGGTGTACTCACTTTTGTGAGATACTGTATATCTGTATATATATGAACATCATGCTGTTGCTGATGAAATCTGATTACTGTGATAAGTATATATAGAATCCCCTCAATAAGAAGGCAGACATCCATGCATAATCTTTTATTTTAATATATTATACATTGGGATTTTCATTAATTTCATATTGTGGAATAAAATATGTATATGACTTTAATTACCAGTTTGTAATTCTTGGGCACATAGAAAGTCCACTCTCTTGAAAAATGCTCTCTCTTTAATATTGATCAATTCGATGTGGTGTATGATTGGAGGTTTACTCTAGCCTGTTAATTACTTGACAATCCTTATTAAAAAACAAATATCCCCAGAAATGTCCCTTGTTGTAAATGCATCATCACTCATGATGCCCACTAACCACTGACTCGCCTAAAGAAAAAACTTGCCTAGCCAAGCACACACAACGAATCATGATGGAATTCAGAGCCAAATGATAGACCCCTGAGCTGTTGTGACCCATATAATGGAAAGTGCATGTGGTGTCATTGCCAGTGATCATATTTGGGCACTGCTATCCCCCTTTGCTTACATGGCTTGGGACAATGTGATGGTGACATCAGCAGTTGCTAGGGATCATGTGGGTGCCAGAACTCTCCCCTTCCTTAGGAAATTCTCACACCAAACAGGGGGCTAAATGACAACATCCATGGCTGTATTCACTCTTTAGAGCACTCGTAATGATTTTGGGATCTGTAGTTATGTATTCAATTGTCAATGCCAAGCTTTTTTGGATTAAATAGAGAAGGATTAAAACACCTGTTAGGGTATATTTTGAAGTTTGGGACCTTTTGAGGTGAATTCCTTGAAGACAACACAGGAAGAGGTCATTTTCCAAAAGAGCGGGGATTGTTGTCCCCATTGGAAGTTTTCTCCTTATCAGTCGCTCTCATGAAATCTCTAAGATTAGAATTTCCCATCACTTTTAGTCATCATAACAAATTCAGGAGTAACTCTCCCCAATGGGACACAGATAGAAAAAATAACTGGGTCTAACTCTACTCCACTCTATCCAAAACTAAAGATAATATTTTTTATGTATATACTCATGAAATATATATATTTTTTTAAATAAATGTTTCATTTATACATAATAAAAAAATAAAAATATATAATATAAAATATACACCTATCAGCTATAATTGATGACCACTGATGGCTAAAGTGAATAATATTTATTATCTTGTTACAATGTCTTCTGAAATTTGGGATATATTAGTCAGAAATTAAACATGTTGTCCTTGAGGTTAACGTGTTGAAATGAGAAACAACTGTCATTGTAATTTGTTGTGTATGGGGCTGCATAGTTGCAGACCAGCTAGGGTGCCCATGATGACCCAAATCTTCAGCCAAGTGCACCTACTGTTCAATGGGCATATGAGCATCAGAAATTGACCACAGAGCAATGGAAGAAGGTGGCCTGGACTGATGAATCATGTTTTCATTACGTGGATGGCCTGGTGAGTGTGCGTTGCTTACCTGGAGAAGAGATGGCACTATGATTTAATATGGGAAAAGGCAAGCTAGCGGAGGCAGTGTGATGCTTTGGACAATTTTCTTCTGGGAGTCCTCGGGTCCTGCCATTTATGTGGATGTTACCTGGCACATACCACCTATCTAAGCATTGTTGCTGACCATGTACATCCCTTTATGGAAACAGTGTTCTCTGATGGCAGTGGCCACTTTCAGCAGGGAAACACACCCTGCCATACTGCAAAAATGGCTAAAGAATGATTTGAGGAACACAATGAGTTTCATGTGGTTACTTGGCCTCACATTTTCCACATCTCAATCCAATCAAGCATCTGTGGGATGCACTGAAACAACAAGTCTGATCCATGGAGGCCCCAACTTACAAGACTTAAAGGATCTGCTATTAATGGTTTGGTGCCAGATACCACAGCATACCTTCAGAGTAGAGTTGAGCGGACACCTGGATGTTCGGGTTCGGCGGGTTCGGGTGAACTTCGCAAAAAAGTTTGGGTTCGGTACCAAACTTGACACTGGACCATGAACTCCATTGAAGTCAACGGTGACCCGAACTTTTGGGCACAAAAATGTCTATAAAAAAGTCCTGGAAAGGGCTAGAGGGCGGCAAAAGGAAGCAAAATGGGGGTAAGAGTAGGACAAGTGCCCTGCAAACAAATGTGGATAAGGAAATAACTTAAAATCACATAAAAAGAAATAAAAATTGGAGGAGGAGGTGGATGTTGAGTAGGAGCCTAGAGGTTGAGTAGGCCGTGACCGTGGCGGTGTAGGTGGAAGTGGTGGTGGAGGAGGTAGCCAACACTGTTTTAAGTTTGTTTGGTTTTTTTTCTAATTGGGGTAGCCCCCAAAATATTGAGACATTTAAAAAAAAAAAACAAGTATACCAATGGCTGTGTGAGGCCGGTCTAAATGTCTATTCTGCGCAAGGTACAGACAAGTCTTGTGGGATCCATGCCTGGTTCATTTTAATAAACGTTAGCTTGTGCACGTTGGCTGTGGACAGGCGGCTCCGCTTGTTTGTGATAACGCCCCCTGCCGTGCTAAACACACGTTCAGACAATACACTGGCTGCAGGGCAGGCCAGCACATCCAAGGCATAAAGGGCAAGCTCAGGCCATGTGCCCAATTTGGAGACCTAGAAGTTGAATGGGGCACACACATCAGTCAGTATGTGTAGGCGTGTGCACACATACTGTTCCACCATGTTGCTGAAATGCTGCCTCCTGCTAAGACGTTGCCTATCAGCTGGTGGTGCTGATTGTACTGGCAGGCTGCTGACAAAGCTTTTCCACATTTTGGCCATGCTAACCCTGCCTCCGGAGGTGCTGGTGGTGCCACAGCTGCATTGGCGACCTCTTCCTCCTCCTCCTCTGCCTTCGCCTTGTGCTTCCACTGAGCCCCCGGTGTCATTTGAGAATGCCCTCAGCAGCGCATCTAACAGCGTGCGCTAGTAGTCGTGCATCTTCCGATCATGCTCCTGTGAGGGAATTAAGGACGGCACATTGTCCTTGTAATGGGGATCCAGCAGGGTGGCCACCCTTTAATCAGCAGTTAAAATATGGGCAACTCGGCTGTCGTTGAGCAGGCACTGCAGCATGTAGTCGCTCATGTGTGCCAGGCTGCCAAGAGGCAAAGACAAGCTGTCCTCTGTGGGAGGTGTATCATCTGTGTCCTCCGTAACCCCCCAGCCACGCTCCAGTGATGCCCACGAGTGTTGGGTTCCACCCTGCTGTGAACACGGTTCCTCCTCCTCCTCCTCCTCCTCATCACCCTCGTCCTCCTCATCCTCCAGAACTGTGCCCTGGTTTGAAAATTTTTTACCTGGCCTATGCTGGTGCAGGAACCCACCTTCCGAGCCACTTGTGAATGACTGGCCGGATAACCATGGAAATGACCCCTCCTCCTCTTCCTCCTGTGCCACATCATCACCAAAGTGTTTTTTCAAGGAGACAAAGAAGTGGGATAGTAACGCTGAGAACAGCGTCATCGGCACTGGCCATGTTGGTGGAGTACACCAAACACTGCAATATGACAAACAGGTCTCGCATGGAGGCCCACTCGTTGGTGGTGAAGTGGTGCTGTTCCGCAGAGCGACTGACCCGTGCGTGCTGCAGCTGAAACTCTACTATTGCCTGCTGCTGCTTGCACAGTCTCTTCAGTATGTGCAAGGTGGAGTTCCTCCTTGTGTGCATGTTGCATATGAGACGGTGAGCGGGAAGGCCGAGGTTCCACTGCAGCGCAGACAGGCGAGCAGCAGCAGGGTGAGAACGCCGAAAGCACGCACAGATGGCCCACACTTTCTGCAGCAGCTCTGACATATCCAGGTAGTTTTTCAGAAATTTCTGCACCACCAAATTCAGCACATGCGCCAGCCAAGGGATGTGTGTCGAACCGGCTAGGCCCAGAGCTGCTACGAGATTTTGCCATTATCGCACACCACCAGGCTGGACTTGAAGCTCAGTGGCAACAACCACTCATCGGTCTGTTGTTCAATGCCCATTCACAGCTGCTGCGCAGTTTGCAGTTTATCACCCAAACATATCAGTTTTAAAACAGCCTGCTGTCGTTTCCCCCTGGATGTGCTGAAGTTGGTGGTGAAGGTTTACGCTGAGCCGATGAGGAGGTGGTAGAGGAGGAGTAGGCGGAGTAGGAAGAGGAGGCAACAGGAGGCAAAGAGAAATGCTCTGCAATCCTCGGTGGTGGAAGGACATGCGCCAAATGGCTGGCCGCCCAGGCCCACCCTCCACTACATTTGCCCAGTGTCCAGTTAGCGAGATATAGCGTCCCTGCCTGTGCTCATTGGTCCACATATCAGTGGTTATGTGGACCTTGCCACAAATGGCGTTGCGCAGTGCAC
Source organism: Glandirana rugosa (assembly GCA_018402905.1). Lineage (NCBI taxonomy): Eukaryota > Metazoa > Chordata > Amphibia > Anura > Ranidae > Glandirana > Glandirana rugosa. Next base: position 65,356 of record BLSH010277165.1, on the reverse strand, counting down.
ACTTGATCTCGTCCCCGACTTGTTTGTGCAGGGAAGGGATGGCTCACCTGGAAAAGTAGTGGCAGCTGGGAACCACGTATTGTGGGACAGACACCGCCATCAGGTTTTAAAAACTGTCTGTGTCCACCAGACAGAATGACAGCATTTCAAAGGCCAGGAATTTTGAAATGCTGGTATTCAGGGCCAGAGATCGTGGGTGGGTAGGGGGGTACTTCCTCTTTCTCTCCAGTGTTTGGGAGATGGAATGCTGTAAGCTTCCATGGGACCATGTGGAAATGCTTGGGGACGGTGGCAGACATGGTGGCGTTGCTGTCACATCGTCTGTTTGCTGGGTGGCAGGTGACACTGGCACTGTAGAGGTGGAGGAAGAGTCCGAGGCAGCAGCAGAAGAGGAAGCAGGAGGAGGCCGAGACCTTTCTTGGATTTTGAGGTACTTATTCCACCATAGCTCGTGCTTTGAATTTAGATGCCCGGTCATGCAGGTTGTGCTCAGGCTTAGAACATTTATGCCTCGCTTCAGGCTCTCATTGCACAGCGTGCAAACCATGCGTGTCTTGTCGTCAGCACATGGTCTGAAGAACTGCCACGCCGGGGAACGCCTTTGAGCTGCCTTTGGTGTGCTAGGTCCCTGGGTGCGGTGGGTAGTAGCAGGCGTACTGTCGAGGGGACGGTCGCTCCACTTTTGCAACCTGCTTCCTCTTTTGCTGTGCTGGTGCCTCTGTGCGACCACCACCTCTTCCTCCAATTGCACACGTCACTCGCATGACCTTCATTCCATGTGGGGTCTAGGACCTCATCATCCTCCACATCATCTTCCACCCACCCTTCACCACTGCCCTCCTTGTCTGTCTGCACACTGTGGAAAGCCGCAGCAGTTGGCACCTGTGTTTTGTCATCATCAGAGATGTGCTGCGGTGGTGTTTCGATGTTCTCATCCAGCAACAGAAGTGGTTGGGCATCGGTGCACTCAATGTCTTCCACTTCTGGGGCAGGGCTATGTGGATGACCCACGGAAAGCACACCAGCAGAGTCATCAAAAAGCATAAGAAACTGCAGCATGACTTGGGGCTCAGACTGCTTGGCTGATTTACAAGGGGCTAAGGTAAAAAACAGATGGCCACGGGGTTCAGGTGCCAACTCTGAACTTTCATCAAGGGATCGGGTGGGAGACAATGTGAAGGAACTGGAGCCATTGTCAGCCACCAAATCTACTTGCTCCTGTACTTGTTCTGGCCTCATCATTCTTGGAGCGGCATTCGGGCATTCCATATAACGTTTAATGTTCTGTCGGCTACTACAACCTGAGGAAGGTGTTTCACTTCTGCGTGTAGCTGGCACAAATCGACCATGTCCTCTCCTTGCAACAGAAACTTCACCAAAACCACCAACACCAGCAGCACCACGACCACATCCCTTATTTGACGCTCTCGTCATTCTGGAAGCAAATGTACTATGTAACACTATTTATTAATAATAATAAAAAAAATAATAGATTATTATCCTTTTTTTTTTTTAAAACAGCAATGTAGACACACTTTTTATTTTTGTGCAAAAAATGCATCACTCACACAAGCAGCAGGAAACTCTCCCTATAGCAGTATGAGATGATTTTAGAACAGTAATCTGTCCCTCACAGCAGCAGCAGGAACCTCTCCCTATAGCACTATGAGATGATTTTAGAACAATAATCTGTCCCTCACACCAGCAGCAGGAACCTCTCTTATAGCACTATGAGAGGTTTTTAGAACAATAATCTGTCCCTCGCAGCAGCAGAAGGACCATCTCCCTATAGCAGCATGAGATGATTTTAGAACAGTAATCTATCCCTCACAGCAGAAGCAGGAACCTCTCCCTATAGCACTAGGAGACGATTTTAAAACAATAATCTGTCCCTCGCCGCAGCAGCAGGAACCTCTCCCTATAGCACTATGAGATGATTTTAGAACACTAATCTGTCCTTCACACCAGCAGCAGGAACCTCTCCCTATAGCACTATGAGATGATTTTAGAACATTAATCTGTTCCTCACACCAGCAGCAGGAACCTCTCTCTATAGCATTATGAGATGATTTTAGAACAGTAATATGTCCCTCACAGCAGTAGCAGGAACCTCTCCCTATAGCAGTATGAGATGATTTTAGAACAATAATCTGTCCCTCACACCAGCAGCAGAAAACTCTCCCTATAGCACTATGAGATGATTTTGGAACAATAATCTGTCCCTCACACCAGCAGCAGGAACCTCTCCCTATAGCACTGAGATAATTTTAGAACAGTAATCTGTCCCTCACACCAGCAGCAGGAACCTCTCCCTATAGCACTATGAGGTGATTTTAGAACAATAATTTGTCCCTCACACCAGCAGCAGGAACCTCTCCCTATAGCACTATGAGATGATTTTAGAACAGTAATCTGTCCCTCACAGCAGCAGCAGGAACCTCTCCCTACAGCACTCAGAGATGATTTTAGAACAATAATCTGTCCCTCACACCAGCAGCAGGAACCTCTCCATATATATTACTATGAGATGATTTTAGAACAATAATCTGTCCCTCACACCAGCAGCAGGAACCTCTCCCTATAGAACTATGAGATGATTTTAGAACAATAATCTGTCCCTCAGAGCACCAGGAAACTTTACCTACTCCATTATCAGACGGTTTTAGAATTCTAATATTTCGCCTCACAGCACCACCAGGAACCTGTCTGTAATTCAGGATGAGATGATATTAGAACGGTAATCTTTCCCTCACAGCACTAGGAAACTGTACCTAGTCCAGTATCAGATGGTTTTAGAACACTAATCTTTCGCCTCACAGCACCTCCAGGAACCTGTCTGTAATGCAGGATGAGATCATATTAGAATGGTAATCTGTCCCTCACAGCGGTGGCAGCATCCTCTCCCTACACTAGCCTGAGAGCATGTGACACGTGACACTACGTGACTCCAGCTCATATAGAGGCTGGGTCACATGATGCATTAGCCAATTAGAGCCATGCCATTAGTAGGAATGGCTGTGATGGCTTCTAAGGGCAAACAAGTGAAACGCTTGTTGATTGGCTGCCCTGCAGCTATAGAAAAGGCGCGAAAAATACCCCAATACCGAACCCGGACTTTTTTTTCAAATGTCCGGGTTCGGGGCACGGACACCCAAAAGTCCGGTACGAACCCGAACTTTACAGTCCGAGTTCGCTCAACTCTACTTCAGAGGTCTAGTGGAGTCCATGTCTCAATGGGACAGGGCTGTTTTGATGGCAAACGGGGTACTTACTCAATATTAGATAGGTAGCTATCAAGTTATGGTTGATCGGAGTATATAAAACACATCTGCTTATAAAACATAGAAACCTAAAAATATAAAATAAGATGAATCCAAAATCACTATACTGTCCCTTATATTAAAATAAAACTTTAATTAAAAAAATTAAGAAGGAACCATTAACATGTCATGTTCATGACATGTCAAGCGTGGTTGTGATGTCCAAAATTAGGGATGAAATTTGGACTCATTTTCATGTTTAAACTGATCTTTGACCTGAACTCAGCTTGTATACATATTTTTGAACAGCCGAACCAATCGGAAAATTGTATACTCATCTTTCCGTAAATTTCCTTTCCTGTAGCATCTTCATGGCAACATACATATGGGTTGTGACTCCGCCCCCGCAACCTGATAGGACTGAATAACTATGAATTGTAAGAGGAGGCCCCGCCACAGTATTCTCTGTATCCATCACCTTAAAAAAGGTGGGTATCTGTATGCTGTCATGAAGCTGCAACAGGAAACGAAAATTACGGAAAGGTGAGTATACAATTTTCCATTTTCTTGTCACATCATTACAGCATATATATGGGAAATAACTTGCCAACTGGGAGGGTGTCAGAAAAAAATATGTTTTTTTAACAAGCAATAGAAGTATTAGCTTGAATGATCGACCTCCCAAATTCCATGGTCATTTACTGTGCGGAATCCACCTTGTAATGTGCCATAAAGGTGTTTCCTGATGACCAAGTAGTGGCTTTGCAGATTGTCTCAGGAGATATCCTGCAGTACGCTGCCCATGAGGTTTCCACTGCCCTGGTGGAGTGTGCCTTTAAGCCCTCAGGTGTTTGGATATGTTGTTAGGAATAGGTCTTTTTGATGATTCTGACCAACCATGAGGCAATGGTCCGTGGGGAGGCCGCCTGTCCCTTCTTGAAGCCTTGAGGAATGGATAGAAGATTATCTGTTCTTATGAATGAGTTAGTTATGCCAAGATGACACCCTTTACGTCCAACGGATGCGGATCACCTTGATCTGTAAGGAGGGCTGGGAGGCTTATTTCTTGGTTAAAGTGAAAGAGGATGCTACTTTGGGAATTTTAACATATGAGTG
>BLSH010277165.1:16136-30230 GCA_018402905.1 Glandirana rugosa | reverse complement strand
CTTGCACTGCCTGCACTAACTGACTGTATACAGATTGCCCTATCTATCTATCTATCTATCTATCTATCTATCTATCTATCTATCTATCTATCTATCTATCTTTTATATTTTTTTCACAGTAATCCATCACTACACTAGCTACACTGAACTGCCTGCACATCGGCAGCTAAGCTCACTCTTTATTCACTGTTATTTACACTACATAGAGCCGCTGTACAAGTGGCTTTATATAGTATGCAGCGTGGATTGAGGCTGCTTAGCAGTGATTGGCTAAAGCACCCTGCCTATACCCAATCATATCTCTCACAGCAGAGCGCTCTGTGATTGGCCAAAGCATGCAGGTCATGTGCATGCCTTGGCCAGTCACCGGGCGGTATTTCCCCCACCATTGGAATGCATTATGGGGCGCTTGAAGTTCCCGCGAATGCCCCATAATGTTCTAAGTTTGCCAAACAAGCGAACAGGCATTGTTTGAGTCAAACTTACTTTTGACTCGAACAGCCAGCCCATCCCTACAATGAAACAGCATTAACCAGAGTTTCAGGCATCTGAAACAACAAGGTGTCAGTGAGGTAGCCAGACAGCTAGGACTTACGTAGAACGCAAGGACAGGAGGGTGACAATTAGGCAGGACAGTTTCTGTACGCATCACTTTGATCCAGCCAAGCAGAGGCAAGCTCCAGGTCTTCAAGGAAATGGACCCAGTTGTCCCCCACTATGGGAAGCTGGGCCGGGAAGAGCAAGGCATACTTCAGATGGTGTACTCTTAGGTGGCATTTATTTTTCCACAAATCAGGGCCGTTGCTTCTGAACTTCAGCTGAGTAGTCAGGGAAGCTGAGATGTGGCTGTTCAGGTAAGGGATATTTCCTCAGATCCATGTTAGATGCAAGATGGCATCCCGGTCCGGGTAATTTAAAAGCTTAGCTATGAAGGTGCGTAGTGTAGATCCCTCTGGAGGATGGCGTGCTGGCCCATTCCACCATGAATGTGACTGAGAAGGCCTCTCTTCCAACTGTGGTATTCCAGGAAGGTGGCTGGATAAGAGCCCTCAGGAAGCCCTATAAGGCATAGACTTGGTTCTCCATGTCATCATGTTTTTGGGCTAGCTGCTGGATCTGGTATTGCATGGATTCCGCAGAGAGCTGCAGGGGATGGAGGATGTCCTCAGCGTGGCTGATCCTGGCCTCTGTCTCCATGACCCGCTGTGGAACACAGAGAATTCAGGCAGCCTGTAATGTGGTAGAAGTCCGGTGTCAGGCACTCAGGATAATTTGTACAAGATGACCCAGGAGCAGAGCTCAGCTCACACATCTTACTTCATTGCCGTCCAGGCCACGCCACAGCCACATTAGTGCTTACCAAGTAAACAAGCCACTATTTCCCATGAATACTATTCCTTTCAAATCTGATCAGAATCATTTACATTTTACAATCCCCTTTCAGTAACTGCTTTGGCCCTATTGATATGTAAAATGCAACTTGTCTGCCAGCTTTGTTAAGCCCAGTCCACACCTATGTTCACATTAAAAAATAAAAAAAAATCTGTGTGTAGGTATATAGATATAGAATGTCCTACACAAATTGGCCAACAGTTATCTCCTCTGACACATACCACACACACATAGACCATAAATATCTTAGAAAATATATATCTTATAACAAACTTTCTTTATGTGCAGCGATTTTCACAATCAAAAAAAGTCAATGGCTCTAAAAATGAGCCCATTCATGGGGAGGCACATTGGCTAGCAATATCATAACACCTTCTGGACTGCCTCTTGTAGCTTTACTGCCACAGTGTAGCATAGTGCAGGATCATGTAAATATATGTTAGTTGCATTTTTGGGTAGGGGGCATGTGTGCCTCAGGTAGCCTCTCCGCTGTGTTGTCACAATGATTTATGTCCAGGACCCGCTTATTGGCTGAGCGAATGACAGAGGAGAGCCCTGTGTTGGTAAACAACACAGGGCTCCCTACAGACAGCAGTGGTGTGACAGTTTATTTTCTCCCTGCAAAGCAAGGAGTAAAAAGTGACACGGCGCTTAGTAAAAACAGCACACACTACACACAGTAAACATTGTAAGGCACACAGTTAACCCTTTGGTCACCGTGGATGGTAATCCCTTCCCAGCCATTGTTATTAGTACAGTGACAGTGTATACACCAATTGCTGTATTAGTGTCACTGGTCATGTCAATGTTAGTTAGTCAGTTCCTACAAACTGTCAGTTAGTGTCAGATTGCCTGCTGCACTATCGCAGTCCCATAATAAGTTGCTGATCACCATCATTACTGGTATAAACTAAAAAAAAAAAAAAACTATATTAAATATACCATCATTGACAGATATAATAACTTTAATTCAAACCAGTCGACATACACTTAATGGGAGTTTTTTTTTTTACCAAAGACATGTAGCAGAATACATTTTGACAAAAATCTAAGTTAAATTTTTTAATTTTTTTTATTGGATATGTTTTATATCTGAAAGTAAAAAATATTGTTTTTTTCACAGTTTTTGCTCTTTTTCATTTATATATTAAAAAATAAACAGCCAAGAGCTGATCAAATACCACCAAAAGAAAGTTCTATTTGTGGGGGGAAAAAAATTAATTAATTAAGGTACAGTGTCGCATGACCGCGCAACTGTCGGTTAAAGTAGCACAGTGCTAAATAGAAAAAAATGGCCTAGTCATGAAGAGGGTAAAATCTTCCGGAGCTGAAGTGGTTTAGAAAATCTCTATAAATCTGAATTATGAACCTCCACAGCAAACAATATTAATAGAAAATGAAGTGATTTCTTACTTTGCCTTCTCTCCAGAGGACGGGGTCACTCATATTGGGGAATGCTTCAGGCACATAATCTGGGCCTTGAATAGTGGAAATTTTTCTAAAGAAATTATGTGTTTGGTTAAAACAAAACCAATGGTGTAAAATAAGATCGGTTGGAACTTCTCTTCTCTCATTAAAGTAGATCTCGCCTTCATCTGGGTCGGTGTAATGAACATTTCTCACATATTTGTGCAGCTTTCCATAGAAGACACAAGAACACACATTACTATTTACAGATATAAGAGTTCTTTCATTAGTTTGCTAAAAGAAACTTTAAAAAAGAGATACAAAATGTGATGGAGTTAGATTACAGATACTAGGCGCTCTTTCTATAAATGAGAATAGGAATGATTGAATCAAAAGAATCCCATCACTCCAACAGAAACAGAAATCTCAGGTAACTGCACATGGATTACATCATTACCTATCGGGGATTGCATTGTCATATAATGAGCCTGTGGCTCTGCAATTAATCCTTGCACATTCTCATGGCTGTGCGTCTGTGGATCCTCCTTAATGCGGACCTTCAGTCATTTTTTCAACTTTCCTTCTATTAAATCTTCTGCCCTTGTTGTTTTAACTTTGGATAGTAAAACATTTTTTTCTGTCAGTAAATACCTTATACAGCCCACTTCATGTTCCTTGTCTGGTTGCCTAGTCTTATGACATCATGCGCAGCTCTCTTTCTCACTCTTGTGAGAGTTTGCCAGGAAGTGATGGGGGATGAGTCATAAGAGAGCCAATGAAAGCTGCAGGCCTGCAGAGCTGGAGGCGTGCCTCTGTGTAAATCCAGGATGTGAACAGGCAGCAGCTTTAGCTGCCTACAGTTAAAATGGTTGCAGCCAGACTCAGTGGAGGGAGATTTCTGCAGCATATTTGGCAAGTACAGAATCACAGTATATATAAAATAATATGCAAAGTGGTTGGAGGGAAGCTTCAGAATGGCAAAGATGTTTTAATTGCAAATTATGTGAGCCGACTGCAGCTCCTCTTTAAAGAGGATCTTCAGTCACTTGTTAAAAAAATAGTAGCTACTGACTTTTAATAGACCAATGAAAGATAAAAAAGGTGCATACACCCAAAAATCTACCCCCTCAGAAGTTTATTACATATAAAAAATGCAGACAAAGAATATTAACCAGTTCCATTCTTTTGTTGATTCAGGTGGAAGTCATATGATGTCCTCTTGGATTGGGGGGAAGACATATGATGTCCTCTTGGATCGGGTGGAGACATATGATGTCCTCTTGGATTGGGTGGAAGACATATGATGTCCTCTTGGATCAGGTGGAAGTCATATGATGTCCTCTTGGATCGGGTGGAAGTCATATGATGTCCTCTTGGATCGGGTGGAAGTCATATGATGTCCTCTTGGATTGGGTGGAAGTCATATGATGTCCTCTTGGATCGGGTGGAAGTCATATGATGTCCTCTTGGATCGGGTGGAAGTCATATGATGTCCTCTTGGATCGGGTGGAAGTCATATGATGTCCTCTTGGGTTGGGTGGAAGTCATATGATGTCCTCTTGGATCGGGTGGAAGTCATATGATGTCCTCTTGGGTTGGGTGGAAGTCATATGATGTCCTCTTGGATTGGGTGGAAGTCATATGATGTCCTCTTGGATCAGGTGGAAGTCATATGATGTCCTCTTGGATCAGGTGGAAGTCATATGATGTCCTCTTGGATCGGGTGGAAGTCATATGATGTCCTCTTGGATCGGGTGGAAGTCATATGATGTCCTCTTGGATCGGGTGGAAGTCATATGATGTCCTCTTGGATTGGGTGGAAGTCATATGATGTCCTTTTTGATCGTGCCTTGTGTGCGACCATAAGACACAACCAATGACTGATCAGTGTACCCACTCCCTGCTGCTACCATGTTATTGCTATGACCAATCACAGCAGATCAAATGTAAACAATGAATGGCTTTCTTTCATGCCATTCATTGTGTACAGTTGTTTTGCTAGCTGTGATTGGTCACAGTGATCACATGATACAGACTGGGCCAATCACAGCCCATCTGTACCATGTCATTAGCTCTGGCCATTCACAGAAAATTACAACAAAATACACTGATTTAATCAATGTTATTCAGTAAAATGCTTGCTTATAGCAATGAAATGAACTGCTATAAGCAATCATAATGTGTACATAAAAAAGTCCCCAGAGTAGTACAATGTAACATTATAGTCCTCTGGTCACAGCTATTCGTTTTTTCTGTACTGCCACTGTCAGTGTCCCTTATAGCCACCGTATGTTTTATTTTTTTTTTATTTCTTCATTTTTCAAAAAATTATGACAAAAAAATGCAACTTTAGAAAACCCGCCATGCCTCTTACTAAATACCCTGGACTGTCTACTTTCCAAAAAGGGGTAATTGGGAGGTATTTGTACTGTTCTGACATATTTGGGCCTCAAGAAATGAGATTGGCTGTCAGTATATCATTCAAAGTGCAACAGCAATGAAAGCTGAAAATTGGTCTGGGCAGGAAGGGGATAAAAGTGTATTTAAGTGGTTAAACATCATCAGAAGTCCCAAATCCCCCCACACAGAGATCACCATTCCCCCCGAGCAACCCAGAGCCCCCCATCACCTCAACCCCGCCGGTTATGTCACCTGGGGCGATGTCACCAGGTGACGTTGCCCCTTACCTATTTAATAACTATCAGACAGTGGAGCAGGGAGTTGGCGGTTACCTTTGTCATGGGTGGAGCTTTTCTTTCTTTTTTCGGGTCTGGTAGTGTGGCAGGTGTCATGATTGACAATTTTTTACAATGTACCCCATACTCATTCACATGGGGGGATCTGGAGGCCCCCTTGTTAAAGGGGGCTTCCAGATTTGAATAAGCTGCCTGCCTGCAAACTCCCACAACCACCACCCAGGGTTGTGGTGAAGAAGCCCTTGTCCTCATCAACATGGGGACCAGGTGTTTTTGGGTGGGGGGCAGAGCCTCCCTGTCCCAAAGCACCCCCCCCCCATGTTGAGGGCATGTGGCTTGGTATCATTTTATAAAAAGTTCAGGGGGTGCTTGCTTGCCCCCGTTTCCTGGACTGCCAGGCTGCATGTTTGGATAAGGGTCTGGTATGGATTTTGAGGAGGACCCCACGCCATTTTTAACGACTTGCCGATGGCTGATCGGCATTTGACGGCGACAAGGTGGCTCTGTAACGCGAATCACCATCATATGACGGCGGCCGCGAGATCGCGCCCGCGTGCTCACTGTGTCCGGGGAGGGCCAGGGAGCGGGTGCAGCGGATTCGATCTCCGCCGGCCACCCGCGATGCCCCCCCGGAGTGAAAGAACGGAGGTCCATGTAGGTAAACATGGACCTCTGTTCTGTGAGGGGGGAAGGGCTGTGATCACAGCCTTCCTGTATACAGAGGCTGTGACCACTTCCCTTCCCCAGCCAGGGCAATCCCCCCACAATTAGAACACGCCCAGGGAACACTGTTAACCCTTAGAGCGCCCCCTGCAGGTTAACCCCTTCACTGCCAATGGCATTTACACAGTTATCAGTGCATTTTTATAGCATTGATCGCTGTATAAATGCCAATGGTCCCAAAAAAGTGTCAAAATGGTCCGACATGTCCGCTGAAATATCGCAGTACCGCTAAAAATCGCAGATCGCCGCCATTACTAGTAAAAAAAAATAAAATAAATAAAAACCCCAGAAATGAATTCTCATCATCCGTAAACGTGACCACTTTTGTGCAAACCAATCAATAAATGCCGATTGCAATTTTTTTTATCACAAATATGAGGAAGAATATAAATCGGCCAAAACCGATGAAAAAAAATGTTTTTTTATATTTTTTTTTTTGGATTTGTATTTTAGCAAAAAGTAAGACATTTGGGTTTTTTTTGCAAAATTGTTGCTCTTCTTTTGTTTATAGCTGCGATCAGAAAGGACGCAGAGGGGATCAAACACCACCAAAAGAAAGCTCTATTTGTGGGGAAAAAAGGACACAAATTTTGTTTGGGTACAACGTCGCACGACCGCAAAATTGTCAGTTAAAGAGACGCAGCGCCGAATCGCAAAAAGGGCTCTGGTCCTAAAGGGGGAAATCCTTCCAGTCCTTAAGTGGTTAAAAAAAATTGGTGTGAGGTTCACCTCAAAATGAGAGGCCTCCATGTAATTTTTAAAATTTTTTTATTGCTGGCATTCTTTCTTTTACATTCAGCTGTCAGTGGGGAAACGACTCATGAGTCATCAGATGTTAAGGATGCAGTGGATGGCTTCCCGACCCACTCTTTAACAACCTTTTCACTGCTGTGCACTTGGTGGGCGATCATCCCGCCGAGTGCACTACAAATTTGGGTGTTCGGCGAACACCTGAATGGGTGCTGTTTGGGGGCTTAACCAATGCTCAGCTTTAACAGTTTGCCCATCCTTAATGGTAAAATCATAGGAGTCAGAGTTCATAGTAGATGCATGTGAAAAGATACTAGTGTTTGTAAGTATGCTGCTGATAGCACACTAGCAGGTAAAACTCACTGTTTCCATGGATAGATGAATTGACTGTTAGATGCAGGCATGGGTGGATGGATAAATGGCTGCCTGTAGCATAACTGTAAGCTTTGTAATTAGACCTGTGAACATTGGCTATATTGTAACTGCTGTGAATCATATTGCAAATAGCTGTGCCTCAAATAACTGCCTACGGTACGCCACACATTCATATATTTTTTAGAATATCCAAGTTTGCTCTAATTTTTCTTGAGATAATAGGACTAATACTCCTACTTTAAGCAATCTTTTAGAATACTTCAGAAAAGCCCCCGGGGGAGATTGAACTATTAAAGAGTTTGGGAAATCTCCAGGTTTCTTGAAGGACTATAGTCAAGAACAGGGAAAAAGTTAAAATATTGTTAGTAGTGAAAAGCAGCAACAGTGACAGCGTACCTGTCACCCCAATCACTGGCCAGAGGTTATCTACCTCTGCGGGGACAACCATTTTCAGGTTGGGGACAACTGCTTAAGGTTGGCAAATTATTTCAAGGTCCGGTATCCATAAGAATGGGTAACAGTATAAACTTGAGGAGGGTGTCTAAGTGTGGTAAACCCTACCAACTGACCCTAAGGGAAGAGTTGATAGATAAATATGGGCCTTGGATGGTAAAATATATTTGTGATTGGGAATGTTGGACTAGAAAGAAGTTTTCTAAGAGAGGTATATTTAAGCTTAAAGTATGGGGGGAGCTGTAGTGTGCTCATCACAAAAATATGATGTGCCCAAATGAAAGAGATGCTTGGACTATATGGATGCTGGAGTCATTGAATAGAGCAGAGGAAGTGAATGTTTTGAGTATGTGATTTAAGGAGAAATCAGTGATGAACAGGGGGACAAGGGGCAATTGTCAGGACTTGGGCCTTATGCAGTTGCCCAGTCCTTGTGAGGTACAGGAAGAGGAAGGTCAAGCAGCAAGGCAGAAAAAAGCCATGCTGGCATTAAGGGAGGAAAGTCTCCAGGCAGAAGGGACCCTTTCTGTCCCTCTGACAGAAGAGGATGTGAAAACGGAAAATTGTATCAAATACTTACCGTAATTTTCCTTTCCTGACGCCAAACCATTGCAGCATACTAGTGATAGAGCTCCTAATATAATAAAAAAAGAATTGTGCAAAAGGTCTTCCAGAATATGCAACAATTAAACATATATGTATAACAAAAATTGAATAAGAGTCCAAAAAGAACTGTCCATCTAAACTTGTCATCAATTGAAGTTAATAGATGAAAAAATTCCTCCACCAGGTGAAAAAGAAAGGCAAACAGATGAAGTGCCACCAATCAAGCTGATCAGGTACTCTTACCAGAACACATGTGTTTACCTATCTCTAGGTAAACAGACAGCACATGCAGAATAGCCTCTGCGGGCTTTAGGGGATGCTTTTCCTCTCCAACCACCGATCAGGCGATTAAACGGGTCTCCAACTTGTGCCAAGTAATGTCACCAAGTTTTCCAGGATGTTGAGTCCGTGCCACATAGGGAAAGGAATAGGACCCCAAATAGTGTAATCCAGTTTTTTATTTGACATATAGCAGATAAAACAAGCCAAATGGCTACTTACATTTCTCGATAAAACAAAAGCGCTTAAAATCAAACAGATATGCCGGCTAGTCAGCGTTCCGCCCGTGCTTCCGGGTCACGTGGGGCGACGGTGTCACTGCGTCAGTCCGCCTGACATGTTTCGTCATAAATGACGTTGTCAAGGGCACGGGCGACGCAATGACACGTCGCGTTATATTTCCTACCAAGTAAACCAAGCCTCGTTTCCAATCGCTCATTGACGATCTCTCTATAGGCCAGAGGTTGCTCAACCAAGCCTCGCTCTTACCACCCGGTAGTCATAGCAACTGGAAGAATACAAAAAACCGGAGCTCCAAATGAATAGGAAGAAGACCGGAAGGGAAACGGACTATGTTTACAAATAAAATTTTCACTCGAATGACATTGTATTTTATATTAATCTTAGAGCAATAAGTAATATCTTTATATAATTAAAAATATGATAAAACCAAATTAAAAATTTAATTCTATATACTAAATAGAGCGATTAGGAGCGATTCTCAATCCACATTAATGTACATATACAAAGAACAGCAATTCATGGTTACAAGAGACATATTCAATCTTCATAACCTCAAAGCCATATTGCAGCACAATCTCATATAATGGTCTATAGGACGTAAGATATTTACTTATGAATGGGACAAAGAAAACATATAATCAGATCATTTAGACCTCAAATCCATAAATTGCTAGAAAGAAGAAAAAGGGCAAAAAAAGGGATACAATCTGCTCTTTTCAGGAGTTATTAATGAATGCATTGATCTCTATGTCAGCATTCAGACCACAAGGCCTGAGACTGTTGACACTATAGATCCATAGCATTTCAAGCTTAGAGATCTCTCTAACTCTAGATCCCCCCCTCCAATGTAGCTTTAACTTGTCTATAGCCAGGAATTGGGTTCCCTTGGGGTTTCTATTATGTTTTTCACGATAATGACGTGATAATGGGTGCTCTTTAAAGCCCCTCTTAATATTGCCCAGATGTTCACTCAGGCGTACAGATAGGGATCTTATAGTTCTCCCTACATAATGTAAGCCACAAGGGCATGTTATAAGGTAGACAACGTTCTTTGTAGAACAAGTTATGAAAGATTTAATCTCAAAGGATTTAGAATTACTATTAGAGGAAAATGAGGTGGTCTTTTTGCCTCTTGACCACTCCCTCAGGACCAGTGAATAGCATAAAAAAGGCATAGTTAGCCCCCCCATTCTTTGTAACAAGCTACATACCGAAAAGCACAGGGTGGCCCATATGCTGCCATGGTTTGGTGTCAGGAAAGGAAAATTACGGTAAGTATTTGATACAATTTTCCGTTTTCCTGACGCCAACATGGCAGCATACTAGAAATAAATAACTAGCTGACAGGGTGGGTTCTACTTGCCAAACCAATATTCTAATTAGTATGGGACAGTGGATTGAATAGTCCTCCCTATAAAGTCCTCTGATGACAAGGCACCTTTGTCTACTCCGCAAAGTTTGAATAGGTATGCTGGGATGACCATGATACTTCTACAGATGGATACTATAGATGTTCCCAAATGGGCTGCCAATGAGACGACAACCACTCTGGTAGAGTGCACCGCCGCTGACGGAGGCTTACGCCCCCTCACCCTATATGCACCACCAAGCCTGCTAGAGTTCAGGCAGTAACCTCTTTTCCTTGATGATTCCCAGCTGGAATGACAAAAGGCTTATTAGATGATCTGAATGGAGCAATTGTGGGCAGGTGCTTCTTTCTGAAAATGTCCAGGTCGTGTGACTTTCCTGTGTGATGTTCTGGAAATTTAGGCAATTCCCAGATGCCTGTTAAATAGAGGGCTATTACTACCTTTGATACAAGATGACCTACAAGACAGCACCCTACTCTTTTTGTAAAGAAAACTTTTTTTTGAAGCTCCAAGAGCTTGAATATCAGACAAACTTCTGCTTAAAGTTTTTGCAATAGATACTGTAGGTAATGGCCTGAACCAAACACTGCTCTGTTGGAGCAAACAGTTGAACGGGCAGGAGATCTAGAAACACCAATCGATCTTACTGGGAAACACTCATTTCTGTTTGTGACTGAATCCTTAGGACTGCCTTCAAAAGTCGTGCAGACTGAAGGATTCTTGGCCCATTTAAATTTGTTCTTGCCAATATAGCTGACACTTGCCAGCTCAGTGAGGATAGGCTAAGGCTCATGTCCAACCCGGCCTAGAGGAAGTATAGAACAGATGGGGGCACTAGGATCAACCCTACTGAGATAACGCAAACTTGCTCCAGATTTAGGCATAGATGTTGTAAGTAGAGTGCCTTCTAGCACTCAAAGTAGAGATTGCTCTGGAGCAACCAGAGTTCCCCCCGCCTCCCCTATTAACACCCTGCTTGCAGTCCCGGTCCGCATATGTGCATAGGGGAAATGTCTTCTGTATTCTGAAGTGAATGGCCAAGGAAAACCAAGGCTTCATGGCCAATATGTAGGATTGGCTAGGACAACCATATACTTCCCTGACAGACCCCAGAGGAATCTCATTACAAGAGATGTTGGAGGGAAATATATATTCTAGATTGCAGCCCCAAGGAGCGACCAGAGCGTATGCCCCCTGCACCTTGGGGTGCGGAAACAAAGCCAGACATACCCAACATTTGTGATTGCTATGGGTATTGAAGAGGTCTGTCTTTGGTAGGCCCCACCTATGGACCAGCTCAGAGAAGACCTGGGATGTAGACCCACTTGTTGTGCTCTGGTGCTTGCATGATAGTCGGTCTGCCTATGTGTTCAAAAGTCTGCTGGGAGGTAAACGGCTTCCTGAATTTGCTAGTGAGCTTCCGTCCCAGATGTTATGGGTTTCACCCCTCTCAATAGCATAATGCCGATAGGGAGAGTTCCTCCCTGGAGCTGAATATAGGCATTTGCTGCCCTGTTGCTCAACTGCAAGGAGACTGGTCTTCCCTTGATTCTGTGTAGCAAGGCCAAAGTTCTAAAAAGGCTGTTTGAACTTCCAGCGCATTCGAGACTACCCTCCTTGGCTGGAAATGTGCATTTGCTTTGACCGACAGTCCCTCACAGTGTGCCTCCCAGGCTTTCTTGCTGACATGATGCATAACTAGGCTTGTGCAATTCATTTCTTTCTGAATTTCGTTTTTACAGAATTTTGCAAAATTCGAGAATTCGGACTAATTCCGAATTTTCAATTTCCAAATTTTTCCGAATTTTTGTTTTTCCGAATCGCAGTAATTCGGCAATTGTGGTTATTCGGCAATTGCGGTAATTTGGAAATTTGGGGTAATTCGGCAATTACGTTAATTCGGAAATTCGTGGTATTTCGGCAATTGCCGTAATTCGGAAATTTGCGGTAATTCTGCATTTGCGGAAATTCGGCAATCGGAACAGCCGAAAATCCGAAATTCGGAAATTCGGTAATCCGAAAATTGGAAAAAACTAAGAATATTTGAAATAATAACTAACTAATATGCATACTGTATGTATGTATGTATGTACAATCACACACTGCAAAAGTCGGAAATAAGGAAGAACATTTGAAATAGTAATAGCTTATTATAATTTATAATAATAAATTAATAACTTATTATTTCAAATGCTCTTCCTTATTTCCGAATTTCCGAAATTCTGGAAATAAGAAAGAACATTTGAAATAATAATAGCTTATTATTATTTATAATAAGTTAAAATAATACATTAATAACTTATTATTTCAAATGATCTTTCTTATTTCCCAAATTTGGAAATAAGAAAAACATTTGAAATAATAATAAATAACCATTAAATTATAGGTATTGGAATTTTCTTGTAAATATGGCTATTAGTGATAAATTTCATATTCAAGTTCACTAACAGCCAAACTTTCAAGGGAATTCCAATACCTATAATTTAATAGTTATTAGTTAGTTATTACTTCAAATGTTCTTAGTTATTTTCAAATTTTCGGATTTCCGAATTTCTGAATTTCGGATTTTCGGCTGTTCCGATTGCCGAATTACCACAATTGGCGAATTACCGCAAATTTCTGGATTACCGCAATTGCTGAATTACCGTGAATTTCTGAATCTCCAAATATCCGAATTACCGCAAATTTGCGAATTTCAGATTTCCGAATTTTTTAATTTCCGAATTCCGATTTTTTTTAATTTCCGAATTTCCGAAAAATGAAAAAAACTAATTTTTTAGCTATGCACAAGTCTATGTATAACAATGATCCAGTGTAATGGTTCAAAAGGGCCGTGACTTTCTCAAGCTCTTTCCATCACCATGGACCGCTACTCATACTGAGTGACTCTGTTCTCAACTGTGCTTGATCCTGTTTCCTCCCTTGCTCTAAGAATCCTGTTTGAATCTTGCACAGGTGCCCATGGAATTATCGGTATGCATGAAGACCATGTGCTCATAAAACTGGAGCACTGAGAAGCCATCAAACAAGTGAAGGTAGCTGTCCTCAGAATTCTCTTCCTGACTGTCACTGCTTTCTCTGATGTAAGCAAAACAGAGAAACTAGCAGAGCACCCCCAACTACACTAAATGTTGAAACTACTAAAAGTAGCAATCTCTAACCACCACCAAACAACAAAGTGCAAATAGCGCTAAAAATAAGTCCAAAATCAATTTCCACACATAGTATAAGAGGAGGAGTGGTGGGCAAAGTTCTTAGGGATAGCCAGGTATCTTGCTGTGTGAGTCCTCAAATTCCAATCACCCGGAAAGATGGAAAACAGACACCCCGTGCAGTGAACAAATCCACAATCTGCTTACCAGAAAGTGAGAACAACAGAGGCCTGTATTCAACTGATATGTTGTGCTGTGCTGCAATCTCTAAACCTTCTGCCAATATTCGCATCCGGCCAGCAGTCTCCACCCAGGTTAATGACTCATGGCATGGGAGAGAGGACACATGACATAGTGTAATCCCGTAAAAACTGTTTATTTGTTGCCCACCCTAAAAACCACACTTCGGCCTACGCTTATAACCGTCTTCCAAATCTCTAACGTCGTGTCGTGTTGTATAGTCAACTTATGTCCGGAGACAACAAGAGTGAAAGACCATTCGTCTAACACCTAAACAAGTGACGTGCCCCACAGACAAAAGGTAGAAAGGCCCACTAACCTTAAACTCCTGAGTGTGTCGTTCTATGGACCGATAGGGATTCTTGAAACGGGTGGTGAGGAGGAGAATATGATACACACCTTTAACTA
>BLSH010277159.1:17058-28393 GCA_018402905.1 Glandirana rugosa | reverse complement strand
AAAATGGTCCGACATGTCTGCTGAAATATCGCAGTACCGCTAAAGATCGCAGATCGCCGCCATTACTAGTAAAAAATAAAAAAAAATAAAAACCCCAGAAATTAATTCTCATCATCCGTAAACGCGGCCACTTTTGCGCAAACCAATCAATAAACGCCGATTGCGATTTTTTTTTATCACAAATATGAGGAAGAATATAAATCGGCCAAAAACGGTGAAAAAAAATGTTTTTTTATATTTTTTTTCTGGATTTGAATTTTAGCAAAAAGTAAGAAATTTGTTTTTTTTTTGCAAAATGGTCGCTCTTCTTTTGTTTATAGCGGCGATCAGAAATGACGCAGAGGGGATCAAATACCACCAAAAGAAAGCTCTATTTGTGGGGAAAAAAGGACGCAAATTTTGTTTGGGTGCAACGTCGCACGACCGCGCAATTATCAGTTAAAGCGACGCAGCGCCGAATCGCAAAAAGTGCTCTGGTCCTAAAGCTGGAAAACCTTCCGGAGGTTAAGGAGCGGGCCACCACATCCTTAACAACCAATGACTCATCAGCTGTCAACGGGCTTCCAGCTAAGGGGTAAAGTCACCCAATGACAACATTGGGTGACCCTACCCCTTGTGACATCATCGGCCCCGTATGCTCCCGTGATGTCGCTGAGTGGACCCGCCCTTCAGTTATTTAAGAATTGTCAGGCGGCGGAGCAGGCAGATGGCGGGAGCCTTCAACGAGACCGGAGGGGTTTTTTTCGGGTCCGGCTGTGTGGTGGGAATTGTGGTTGGCGATAGATCTACACCGGGGAACATTTTTTAAATTTTTTTATAAAGGAATTATCAAATACTTGTGTTGTGTCTTTACTCACTTTTTACACTTTTTTTGGTGAATGGGTAGAGGTACTAAGTACCCCATACGCATTCACATGGGGGGGTGGAATCTGGGGGCCCCCTTTTTAAATGGGGCTTCCAGATTCCGATAAGCCCCCTGCCCACAGACCCCCACAACCACGGGCCAGGTTTGTGGGGAAGAGGCCCTTTTCCCCATCAACATGTGGACAAGGAGCTTTGGGGCAGGCGGGCAGTGCCCCGGCTGCCCCAAAGCACCCCCCCATGTTGAGGTCATGTAGCCCAGTACGGTTCAGGAGGGGAGGGGCCGCTCGGTTATTTCCCCCCTTTCCTGGCCTGCCAGGCTGCATGCTCAGATAAGGGTCAGGTATAGATTTTGCAGGTGACCCCACACTGTTTTTTTTCATAATTTTTCATTACAGGCATTGTTTTGTTTACATTTCAGCTTTCAGTGGGGAAGCCCACTGACAGCTGATGAGTCATCGGTTGTTAAGGATGCGGCGGCCAGCTTCCCAGCTCGCTCCTTAACAACCAGCTATTGCTTCACACAGAATTTGAATCGGTCAATCGGTCGATCGTTTTCCGACCGATCCCAATTTGAATCGTTCCGAAAATTTGGAATTTGTAAAAAAACGAATACAAATACAAAACGAAATTAAAGGGATTTCAGTGAAATTCATTACTATTCCATTCAGAGATTTGAATACATCCAAATCTTCGAATAACAAAAAATGTGTCTGAATTTATATTCAGACCGAAATGAATTGCCCATGTCTAGCCCCCACTTCACATTAGAGTCCCCCCTTCACATCAGAGCCCCTCTTTGACGCTGGAATACCCCTTTCACACCAGAGCACCCCTTCACATCAGAATCCTCAGTCCCCCATCCTACCTTAGAATATTCACCACAGCAGCAGCATGGCACAAGGCAGGAAGCAAAACAGGTCTGCAATTGCCTTGGAGTT
This sequence comes from Glandirana rugosa, assembly GCA_018402905.1. Lineage (NCBI taxonomy): Eukaryota > Metazoa > Chordata > Amphibia > Anura > Ranidae > Glandirana > Glandirana rugosa. The sequence continues at coordinate 26,591 of BLSH010277159.1, read as the reverse complement.
GGAGAAGGCCCTAGATGCTGCCATCTTGATTCAGCATTAGGTGTTTCTATGGGGCAGTTGGTCTTGCTGCTAGCATCATGACACCATGTATCCTTAGTTGTTATGCTGCTGGCAGCCAACCACCATGAAACGGCATAATGAAAATACTAGATAAGTTGCTGTGGGCTGGGTAAAATCTTGGCAGTAGTTTAGAGATCCCTGTCCTAGGTGACCTACGGACCCCAGCTCCTCACTTGGAAGAGAAAACCCTCCTCATTCTTGTCAGCATGGAAACAGCTTATAATGGCCCTGCCATTATACAAAGGGCCATTCAACTCACAAATAAACCTCATGGAAGATATGAGGTCCTTGGCTTCACTCATCCAACAATCTTCCTGACTGAACTACTACTACTGGGATGTGAACACGCAAACCCTATTAAAATCAATGTGACTCGGACATGGATCCCCAAAGCACCTTGTCCCCATGTTGATGGGGAGAAGGGCCTCATCCCCACACCCTGGCCAGTGGTTGTGGGGATCTGCGGGCGGGGCTTATCAGAATCTGGAAGCCCCCTTTAACAAGGGGGCCCCCAGATCCTGACCCCCCCTATGTGAATGGGTATTGGGTACATTGTACCCCTACCCATTCACCAAAAAAATAGGATTTTTTGACTTACCATAAAATCCTTTTCTCTGAGTTCATTGACAGACACAGCGATCCATATTTCTTGACCAGTGGGTTATATTGCCACCTTCAGGAGTAGGACTAGGCAGAAAAGAAAAAAAGACTACGCCTATGGGCAGTCCTGGGCAGTTCTAGGTGAAATACCCCCCCCCCCCCGTTTGCTATAGGCCTTCAGTTTAGTAACAAGCAGTATCAGAAGCATCAAACTCCTAAGAGGGGCGGGTGCTGTGTTTGTCAATGAACTCAGAGAAAAGGATTTTATGGTGAGTCAAAAAATCCTATTTTCTCCATCATTCATTGACAGACAAAGCGATCCATATTTCTAGCAACTGACACCTGATGACAGAAGACCCAAGAAACACTAAGCACCCGAGTAGAGTGTACCGTACCAGGGAAAAAAGGGAAAACCAACCCCCGACCGAACAGGCCAGAGACAGTATCCGTCTGAGCCACCCAGAAATGGTCACAAGTGAAGCAGACAGCCCCATACTCGGTCCGACTGCATTAAAAAACATGAGTCTAACCTCTGACAAGACTCGGAGGCTGGCAAATACATCCGATCACCCCAAATCCCATAGGATATGTGGACAAGGGACAGAGAGAGGAACAAAATGTCCTTATTCAAAAAGAAAACACTAAGTCCCCCACAGCTGTAGAAGGGACCACACCAGTGGGGACAAACTTCGAGCTCTTGAACAAAGGCATGCACCAAAGAATTCAAGACCTGGGGATGCTGAAGCAAACTGCCAAGACTGACCCTTAGGCTGCATTCACACCTGGGCGTCGTGTTTTCAGGCAGAAATACACGCGTTTTTACAGCGATTTTGCCGCGATTTTTACCGCAATTTTGTACAGGTCAAAAGGTTACCAATGTAAAAAAGTAGAAAAAAGCCCAAATCAAGCTACAAAAATACTTCCAGAACTTGTTTGAGCTTCAGGCGTTTTCAGGCTTTTGGCTTCAGGCGTTTTTGAGTGGAGATGTGAAACATCTCCATAGAGAATCATTGATTTTTTCCCCTCCAGCGTTTTGTAGCTTCAGGCTTCAAGCTACAAAACGCTCAGGTGTGAATGGGGCCTTAGTACTTGAAGGTACTCAAGCCCATGTCTGCTCAATCCCCCGTGGAGGAGGGACAGAATTGGAACCACCGAGAAGGACGAAAGTGTCACATCCGATGGTAGCTTTCCCTAGAGGGAGACTCCTCAGCCTTCCGCAGTGCCAAAACAACAGCACCTGGCTATTACATCCAGGTCGTCAAAACAAAACTACTGACCGTAAGCAAGATGGAATAATGGCCCTAGGGACCTAGGGCAGATCCTCCTCGAAAGGTGGTCCCCAAGGACCATAATGACCATACATAGCAGGTCAGCTTACCCAGACCGACAGTATCATCAAAGCAACTGGAATCCCTGCAGCCATGATCCTTTTCAAAGGTCACAGCCGAAGCTGGTGAAGAGGAGAAGCCTAGACCAAACGTTATCGGCTCCACAAGCCACCAGAACATATGAAAAGCCCACCAGAAGATCCCGTGACCAAGCCCAACCTCTCAGTCCCTTTGAGCCGGCACACATAAGGTGCCCAACGAAAAACCTATCCGAGGAAACACGGCTCAGCGAAAAACCCACCAATGGTCCCACGCTAGCAGCCTGAGGCATCCACCTGCCAGAATTTAAATCCCAGAAAACGTGTGTATAGGAGAGGTCTGCACTGGGAAGCCCCGAAGACAATCCGCCCATGATCCAGACAAAGTCTGAGCCCTTGCCATCCATACACAGAGAGAAATGATTTGCTCTGTGAAAGAACGAAACCACAAGACCAGGAAACCCCTGGCTTCCTGATCCAGCCTATCCGATCGCCCCAAGACCTTGGGCACTAGTCCCATTACGTCAGGAACTCCCTTAGTGGTAGCTTACACGGAACTGTGCAATGGGATGCCTCAAAAGTAGGTACCAGCAGACCCAACAGCCACCTGCAGGTCGGCAAGGAGCCCCAACTGTCTGACACAGTAGACGAATTGCGGCCAGCAACTCCTGGAGCTTTGTCCAGATATCAAAAACACTCTGGCCAGAACTGGGGTCCTAATCAGGCCCAGATAATCCAGTGTTCTGGAAAGAGCCAGAGCGGACTCCTGAAAGCATAGAAGCCAACTGGATTTTGTCAAGGTCAGTATGAGCTACGTCTCCCCACTGGGCAGTCGAGGACTCTGCTCACAGAAAAGAATCGCCCAGGTAGCCCAGGACCGCAACCCCCGCTGACATAACCAGGGGAATGATGGCGAGACCTAAAGACAACACCACAAGCCGGTAATTCTCTCCTCCCACAGCAAAATGGAGAGAGTGCTGAAGTCGGGCACATAGTGGAGTGTGAAAGCAGACATTTGAGATACCGGGACAAGCACACCCCGAAGAAACAGGGCTTGTACAGCTCCACAAGGAGAACTGCAAACTGTCCGGTAACAGACACCTAATGGGAGGGAAAAACAAAAACCCCATTTTGAGGAACAGAGCCATAACACTCTCGTAACTGAACAAAATCAGGGCAACCTTCTCATTCCAGATACGAATGAGGGCGCACCTTCGAGCTGAAGGGGCCTTGTCCGCGGGTCATGAAAAACCCGCTCTCGGCTTACCAGACCAGGTCCATCTGGAACCTCCCGAGGAGGGTTGGAAAAGTTCCAAAACCCTGACTGTGGACCCTGAAGAATGAAAGAACTGTGTCTCTGGAAAGGAGGACCGCATCTGCGAGGAAGCTCCTGTCCTATGTCAGACTGAGGAAGAGATGTCCCTTCCCCCATCACGAGATACATAACGATGTCAGCCAGGGTTGCCCCAAAGTGACAATGGACAGTCCACACACCAACACCCAGTCCACATACAGGTCAAAGCACCACTGTGAAAACAGGGAGCTCAGCAACCAGGGGGACTGTGGTCAAGAGACATAGCTGACCAACCGCGGGTCCCTAGATCAACAGATCCGCCAATCAGCACAGGCAGGGGAATTTCGCCCCAGACATGTTTGCCAGTTCTGTAAAACTGGAGATTTCCCAACCGGCATCATGGTAGTCTCATGTCGTTAAGAGACAGGGGAATCCACCACCGGTGGAATGGTCCACTTTCTAAAGAGGAACTTCCCAGGGAGTACCCCACCACGATCCTCTATATTGGATCACAAGGGGCGCTGTGAGCCCACCCATGCTCCCTGGGCAAATGTTGCCAGATAGGGGGGAAAAGGGAATGCTTTCACCGTGCCAGACAGCCCTGTCTACCACTTCAGCTGTGGAGGAAACCTCCTCACTACGTGACCGAACAGGGAGCGTGGGCACCAAACTGCAAGGTGGACCACTACTGTGGCCAGATTTTTTGAGGTCGCCACACACAGGGGGCACAGGCTGAGGCCCCTCATAGGGGGCATTAGCTACAGGGGACGCCTATCGAAGTCCCGTACAGAAGACGCCAATTGAGGTCCCACATAACGCCCGCCACAGAGGCCCCGCCCAAGGGATGCCACAGAAGTCCCGCACATGGGACACCACTGAGGACCCACGCAGGGGATGCACCACTGAGGTCCCGTACAGGAAGCGCAACTGAGGTCCCAGACAGGGGCCACCACTGAGGTCCCGCACAGCGGACACCACTGAGGTCCCGCATAGGGGGCGCAAGCGATGGTCCCACCCAGGAGACGCAGCTGAGGTCCCACACAGGGGGCACTCCTGAGGTCCCACACAGGGGACGTCACTGAGGTCCCGCACAGGGGACACCACTGAGGTCCCCCAAGGGGACGCAACCAAGGTCCCACACAGGGGACGCAACCGAGGTCCCACACTGGGGACACCACTGAGGTCGCGCACAGGGGACGCCACTGAGGTCCCGCACAGGGGACTCAACTGAGGTCCCGCACAGGGGGGCGCAACCGAGGTCCCGCACAGGGGGTGCCACTGAGGTCCGGCACAGCGGATGCAACCGTGGTCCCGCACAGGGGATGCAAATGAAGTCCCACATCGGAGACGCCACAGAGGCCCCGCGCAGGGGATGCCACTGAGACCCCGCACAGGGAGCACAAACTGAGGCCCCCCAGGGTCCTGCACAGGGGAAGCCAAACCGGGCCCTGCACATGGGACATCCGCAGGGGGCTCTCCCAGAAGGCACTGTGAGGCTTTGGATGGCTAGGGCTCAGCCGCTCAGCCGCGGCCTAGATTTTCGGCCGCCGCCTCGTAGTCCGCAAAACACGCTACCTAAATTTTCGCCCGCCGGCTGGAACTGTGGACCGGAGGCCGGACTAGCCCGCCCTAGGCCCCCCACTCAGCCCTTGGTCGGTAGGCTGCAAAACTGCGGCCTAAATTACCAGAGGGCCTCCGCAGGAGGCCCCAATTGCGGCCTTCTGGTCACCCACCCCCAGGCCCAACTAGGGCAGCAGATGGGTCCAGGAGGTACCCGATCCCCTGCAACAATGGGGGTGGAAAAACCCAAACAGGCCCCTAGGCCCGAAGCATGGGCCTCTCCCGGGAACAGGGGGGGAGAAGAGGTAAACCCCAGAGGGGCCGACCACCCCAGGGAGTACCCGCACCCCACACCGCATTCAGGGAAGGAGAGGTGGGGGCCCCTCTTCTCACCGATCCAGTGGAAGCCAAGCAGGTACGCTCCCAGACTGATCCTCCTCACCCCTCAGTGGGGGACTATCGGCCGTGAGGAATGCTGTGACTCAAGGCCTAGGCCTGGTCATATGCAACCTCGCGAGACGTTAGCAGGGCCAGCCCCCATCCAGTGTGGCTATGTCGCAGCCGACCGAGTTCGGAGCTGCAGTCTGCACGTGCTTGCAGGGCAGACATGGGAGACCCTCTGGCCCTATAGTGACCAATCCGTCACCCAGTCCGGCAGTTGATTGCAGATCTCACTGAAAGAAATCCAGGGAATTTTAGTAAAGAAAAAATTTAGCCAGGACTAGAGATCCCAGCAGGGAGCCCCGTCCTTACTCCTGACTAGGCAGAAAAAAACTGAAGGCCTATAGCAGAGAGGGGGGTGTATATCACCTAGGACTGCCCATAGGCATAGTCTTTTTTTCTTTTCTGCCTAGTCCTACTCCTGAAGGTGGCGATATAACCCACTGGTCAAGAAATATGGATCGCTGTGTCTTTCAATGAACGATGGAGAAAGGAGTGTAGTGTTACAAAAAACAGTAGACAGTTTTTTATTGTAAAATAGCTCTTTTTCTTCCTTTCTTCTTTCTTCCTCCGTTCTTCCTGCATCTTCTTCTGCCCCGCTCCTTCTTCTGGTCTTCTCCTTCTTCTTTCGGTCCTCCTTCCTCTCATCTTCTTCTTCTTGTTCTTTCACCACCGTCTCTCCCACTGCCGCTGCTGTGCCGTCCAGAGGCTCCCAGAATGGGCGGTCTTTAGTTTGACTGTTATTTTATAAGAAGGGGCGGGGCCACCCAGTGAAGTAAATGAGTGACCCCGCCACCTTTGACGGCACATGATGCCAGAAGGGGGCGGGATCACTCGGTTACGTCACTCTTTGGCCCCGTCCTTATCTATAAAATAACTACAAACTGAAGACCGCCCATTCTGGGAGTCACCTCTGGACAGCACAGCAGCGGCAGTGGGAGCGGTGGCGGTGAAAGAAGAAGAAGATGACGCGAGGAAGGAAGAAGACCAAAAGAAGAAGCAGAAGACCAGAAGAAGGAGCGGGGCAGGAGAAGATGGAGGAAGAAAGAATAAAGGAAGAAAAAGAGCTATTTTACAATAAAGGAATTGTCAAAAACTGTCTACTGTTTTTATAACACTGCATTCCTTTTTTGGTGAACGGGTAGGGGTACAATGTACCCCATTCTCATTCACATGGGGGGGTCAGGATCTGGGAGCCTCCCCCCGCCAGCACACCCCCACAACCACCGGCCAGGGTTGTGGGGATGAGCCCCTTCTCCCCATCAACATGGATACAAGGTGCTTTGGGGGGGACCTCAAAGCACCCTCCCCATGTTGAGGGCATGTGACCTGGTATGGTTTGGAGGGGATATCGCTCGCTCATCCCCACCCCCTCCTGTTATGCCAGGGCTGCATGCTCGGATAAGGGTCTGGTTTGGATTTTGGGGGACCCCTACACATTTTTTTTTAAATTTGTCGCGGGGTTCCCATTAAAATCCATACCAGACCTGAAGGGTCTGATACAGACTTTGGGGGGGTCCCCTACGCAATTTTTTTATAAAAAACTTTGGTGCGGGTTCCCCTTAAAATCCATACCAGACCCAAAGGGCCTGGTTTGGATTTTGGGCTGGACCCCCACACAATTCTTTTTTTAATTTTGGCGCGGGGTTCCCCTTAATCACTTAAGGGCAGAGCCTCTTTCTGAGATTTGGTGTTTACAACTTAAAATCATTTTCTTTATAGAAAATTACTTAGAACAAATTACCCCCAAACATTATATATATTTTTTTCTAACACCCTAGAGATAAAATAGTTGTTGCAATACCTTATGTCACACCATATTTGCTCAGTGGTCTTAAAAGAGCAATTTTTTGGGAAAAAAGTTCACTTTTTTGAATTAAAAAATAAAACAACAGTAAAGTTAGCCCAAATTTTTTTCTATATTGTGAAAGATAATGTGACACCGAGTAAATTGATACCCAACATGTAATGCTTCAAAAGTGGCGACAAACTTTGGCACTTAAAAATCTCCATCGGCAAAGTTTAAACATTTCTACAGGTTACCAGTATTGAGTTACAGAGGAGGTCTAGTGCTAGAATTATTGCTCTCACTCTAATGATCGCGGCGATACCTCACATGTGTGGTTTGAACACCGTTTTCATATGCGGGCGGGACTTACGTATGCGTTCGCTTCTGAGCAAGAACTCGGAGGGAAGGGCGCTTTTTATTTATTTTTTTAATATTATTATTTATTTTACTTATCTTTTCACTGTCCATTTAAAAAAAAAATGGGTCAACATTCCTTGTAATAGAATAAAGCATGCCAGGACCTCTTAAATATGAGATCTGGGGGTCAAAAAGACCTCACATCTCAGATTTACAGTAAAATGCAATAAAAAAAAATGTAAAAAATGACAAAAAATTGTCTCCTTTAGGAGCGTGCCATGACCCAGTCAAACAGGTGCAGAAAAATGGGGCCTTGGGTGTTGGTGGTGGCAGAACACTGTAACCCCTCACAATTATACTTTTTGAGTGCAGGAAGAGGCCCTGCTGTTGTAATTTATTTTAAAAATTGTAATGACATGCCCCAGGCAAACAGGTGCAGAGAAATTGGAGCTTAGGTGTTGGTGGTGGCAGAACAGGTGGTATATATAGTCTACACTGAATGCAGCGTATTATATATATATACAGTATCTCACAAAAGTTAGCACACCCCTCACATTTTTGTAAATATTTTATTCTATCTTTTGATGTGACAACACTGAAGAAATGACACTTTGCTACAATGTAAAGTAGTGAGTGTACAGCTTGTATAACAGTGTAAATTTGCTGTCCCCTCAAAATAACTCAACACACAGCCATTAATGTCTAAACTGCTGGTAACAAAAGTGAGTACACCCCTAAGTGAAAATGTCCAAATTGGGCCCAATTAGCCATTTTCCCGGTGTCATGTGACTCGTTAGTAATACAAGGTCTCAGGTGTGAATGGGGAGCAGGTGTGTTAAATTTGATGTTATCGCTCTCACTCTCTCATACTGGTCACTGAAGGTTCAACATGGCACTCATGGCAAAGAACTCTCTGAGGATCTGAAAAAAAGAATTGTTGCTCTACATAAAGATGGCCTAGGCTATAAGAAGATTGCCATGCTTTTTGTTGCTGTGAGATAATAATGTATCAATGAACTCCTGGAGGACACTTTGTTGTTCTGTTTATTGTTTTATACTTTGTGTAAAATTCAATAAAAATCATCTTTGGAAAACATTTTAATCAACCTTTGTATGTCTTTTAACACAGACTGTAAACTATATTTGTTACTTTTCCAAGCATAGAAGAGATAAATATATATACAAATCAATTATAATTTTAACATCCATCACATTTATACTGGTTAGTATTGTTAATACAGAAATATTAGATATTAGATTAAAGAAGGCTTCTAACTAGAGTTGAGCGAACTTATAGAAGTCCGGGTTCTGCTGGTTCGGCCGAACTTCGGGACAAAGTCCGGGTTCGGGTCCGGACAGAACCCGAACTTTGTCCCGGACCCCGAACCCCATTGAAATCAATGGAGACCCGGACTTTTAGGCACAAAAAAGGCTGTAAAATAGTCCTGGAAGGTCCTAGAGGTCTGCAAAAGGAAGGAAATGTGGGTAAGGGTGGGACAAGTGACCTACAAAGAAATGGGGACAGGGAAATAACTTTAAATATTTTATTAAAAAATAAAAACATAAAAAATGCAAAAATGGAGATCATCTTCAAAATGGGTCTGAAAAGTATTAATTAACATTAGAGGACATAGATCTGTTCTAAAATCATCTTCAAACTGTGTCAAAAAAGTATAAATAAGCCGGGAGTACCCATATCACTGTTCTGCAAAATGTGTGTGTCACTTTAAATGAAACCGGAACTGTGTCAAACTTCTACTAAAATCTTGTCTAGATACAGGAGATTACAATTAATTATGAAAAGTCTGGGTAAAACTTCTACTAGAGGTAAAAACGTAAAAAATACAAAAATAAAAAATTATTTTATAAATTTCAATAAAGGGACAGGGGTAAAGAAACATCCAGTGAACAGGGTGGGAATGGGTGTAAAGGAAGGAAAACGTCTGGAGATCCTGGAAGGTCCTGATAAAATGTCGGAAAAAACACGGATTTTCAGGCCCAGAGGTAACTAAAGTTACCCCAAGCCCCAGGCCCTGTTTCAAGCCCAAGACAGGCCTGGGCTTGGG
>BLSH010277098.1:41388-92333 GCA_018402905.1 Glandirana rugosa | reverse complement strand
AACCCGAACGATTTTTGAAATGTCCGGGTCCGGGTCCGTGCCACGGACACCCGAAAGTTCGGTACGGACCCGAACGTTACAGTCCGGGTTCGCTCAACACTAGTCATCAGCTGTGTCCGGTGGACATAGTCGGTGACAGATCATGCTGCGGTAGGGCCCGTTATGTGAAGATATCGTATGAGGTCACCCCAGAATGATGAAGGTCTCGCTCTGCCATCATTTGACAATAGGTTGGACGGGAAGTGGTTAAAGTGTACTTAAACACTATAGGGGTATTTATAAAGATCATTTCAGCTATTCATCCTACAAAACTGTACGTACAGTTGTTCTGTACAAATGGTGGCAAAATGGAATGCTTTTCCATATTAGATTATCTTCATTCGTAAGAATTGCATGAATCAGGAAAATACTATTACTCTTACGTTCACTGACAGACGCAGCCCTTCATTAGAAAAAAAGGGTTTTGCTCATATCACTAGGAGTAGACTAGGCAAAATAAAACAAAAGCATAGGTTGGCCCCTCCCAGGGGGCCGTCCTCACCTTAGCATATAACCCCCTGCTAGACAATAGCATATCAGTTTTTAATTGCCTAGTGCAAGGAGTAGACCTGGTTCCCTATGGGATCTGCGGTCTTCTGAGGTTTTTTCTGACAAAGACTACTATCAAGAAGCCGGCTGGGGGTATAGAGGATATCTAGAATCCAAAAGCTTTCCCCAGTCCGGCCAACGTCTGTGCGAGCTACCCTTAGCGGGGGCACACCGCATAGTGCCCGTTCGTGCGGGCGGCCAGTGGCTAACCCCACTAGAGCCCAGTGACTGGTTCTGTTCCTGTCCAGTGGCCTCCATTTTCGCGCGACAAAGCGATAGTGGCTGATCTGATCACTGATATTTGCGACTCCATGCGGCTTGACCAAGCAGGGGAGTCGCATGAGTCCGCATATATTTGTGGGTCGCTTAAACCCCCTAGGTCCCCCAGGGCCTACCCTTATGATCAGGTTTTTGAACAAGCGGTGTTCAAGGAATGGCTACGGCTGCAGAGTTCCTTCGCTTTACCCAAAAGCTTTGCTGTTGGCTACCCCTTTGAGGATAGCGTTACTAAAAGATGTGCTTCCCCAGCAGTGGACCCACCGGTGGCCTGTCTAAATAAGGCGACGACCATTCCCTTGGAGGGGTCTCCGTCTTTCAAAAAGGCGGCCGATCGCCGCACGGAGGCAGTGTCTAAAGCACTGTTCTTGTTGGCTTGGTCAGCCATGCGGCCAGCTCTGGCGGCTACTATGGCGGTGCAATCTCTTCACGAGCACGCTACCACATTACACTCCGGGTTAACTTGTGAGTGTGCACAGGCTGAGGTGCAACGTGCACAACACTTGGAAGAGGGTCTCCCCGCTACATATGCGATACTGCATTGGACCTACTTCCCATACTATCAAAAATGTCTGTTTTTGCAATTGTTATCAGGCGGGTGCTGTGGCTCCGCTCTTGTTCAGGCGACCAGGCTTCGAAGAAAGCTCTTACAGATCTTCCCTTTCAGGGAGGGCGTCTGTTTGGCCCACAGATGGATGAAATCATTAAGGATTTCACGGGAGGGAAGAGTATTTTCCTTCCGGAGCCAAAGCGGCGGGATTTTAGCCGTAGGCAGGGCCCTGTTTCTTCAGGTCAGAAGAAGTTTTTTCATGCACCCGGCTCAGCGGGTAAGGGCTTCAAGGCCGGTAAGGCTTCCGCTGGGCCCAGTAAAAGGCCCTGGCAACATAAGTCCGGAAAGACGAAGGATAAGTCAACCTCCGCATGATGGGTTGCCCCAGCCCGACTCTCGTCGTGTTGCTGGGGTTCGCAGACAGATGGACTGCCCGCATCACCGATCGGTGGGTGCTGGAGGTGGTGTCCTCCGGGTAAAGGATAGAGTTCATCTCTCTACCCCCAGAAAGGTTCTTCCCTTCAAACTTAAGACTTCCTCAGGGGCGTCGGGAGGTGCTTCTGGGTGCCATTCGGGCACTGGCCGAACAGGGAGTAATTGTACTGGTACCCACAATGGAAAGGTTTCACGAGTTTTACTCAAACCTCTTTGTGGTGCCCAAAAAGGGCGGTGTCAGGCCAGTTCTGGACCTGAAGGCACTAAACTGCTTTGTGAAGACAAAGAGATTTAGGATGGAGTCCATGCGCTCGGTCGTGCCCGCCCTGCACCAAGGGGAATTCATGGCGTCCCTGGATATCAGGGATGCGTATCTCCACGTTCCAGTTTGTCATAGTCACCAGCGTTTTCTACGCTTCGCAGTGGGAGATCTGCATTACCAGTTTGTGGCACTTCCCTTCGGTCTGGCTTTGTCTTCCCGAGTGTTCACCAAGGTGGTGGCCCAATGCTGGTGCTGTTAAGACAGAGAGGTATCGCGACGATTTACTCCTGAGAGCAGAGTCGGCTGCGGCTCTGGAGGAGAACGTGATAATCACGGTGTCCACGTTAAAAGAATTCGGTTGGCTGATCAACCTGCAGAAGTCATCGTTGACTCCATCCTGCCGGCTGGAATACCTGGGTCTGATTCTGGGCACGGTGCAGGCAAGGATGTTTTTACCCAAGAACAAGCTCTTGATGCTACAAGGCAGCAGTGCGAACCCAGTTATCACGCCAGTGGTCCTCCTTACGGTTCTGTATGCGAGTGTTGGGGCTCATGGTGTCGACTTTCGAAGCGATACCTTACGCCCAGAGTCACACCCGGCTCCTGCAGAAGGCGGTTTTGTCACAATGGGACAAATCTCCCCTATCCCTAGATAGACTGATCAGGTTGGAACATCAGTCCCGGGGATCCCTGGTTTGGTAGATTCGGGCTCCAGCCCTAAAGTTGGGAAAATGTTTTCTCCCCCTCAATTGGTCGATAGTAACGACAGATGCCAGCCTATCAGGCTGGGGAGGGGTCCTGGGTCAGTTCTCTGCCCAGGGTCGATGGTCAGTTCAGGAAGCTTGCCTTCCGATAAATGTACTGGAACTGAGAGCAATCAGGGTTAGTCTATCCCGTTGGTCGGCAAGGCTGCGAGGCCTCCCGGTCTGGATTCAGCCGGACAATGCCACGGCTGTGGCATAGGTGAACCATCAGGGCGGGACTTCGGTGGGCAGAACTTCACGTGCCGGCTCTCTCCGCGATCTACATTCCAGGCGTGGAAAACTGGCAGGCGAACTCTCTCAGCCGCCGGACTCTGGATCAGGGGGAATGGTCCCTACATCCAGAAGTGTTCCGCCAGATTTGCCTCAAGTGGGGCATGCCAGAGGTGGACCTCATGGCCTCCAGGTTCATTCACAAAGTACAGACCTTTGTGTGTAGAACAAGAGATCCGTCGGCGGTCGCCTCGGACGCACTGGTAGCACCCTGGGGTCGGTATCGGCTACTGTACATCTTTCCTCCTCTGAAGCTACTACTGCGGGTTCTGCGCAGGGTAGAAGCAGAGGGAATCCCGACAGTCCTGGTAGCTCCAGATTGGCCTCGGCGTCCTTGGTACGCCGACGTGGTGCAGATGGTGGCAGATGTTCTGTGGCGTCTCCCGCTTTGTGGAGACCTACTGTCTCAGGGACCCATCTTGCACCCTGCTTTACCACGCTGGCTTTGACGGCTTGGCTATTGAGTCCCAGGTGTTGAGGGATAGGGGTGTCTCGGACTCCGTGATCCCTACTATGATTGAAGCATGTAAGGGTACTTCACGTAAGATTTATCATAGGACCTGGAAGGCCTATATTACCTGGTGCGAGGCAGGGGGTTGGAACCCCCGCTCTTATACAGTGTCCAGAGTACTGACTTTTTTACAGCAGGGACTGGACAAGAACCTGGCGTTAAGTACGCTTAAGGGTCAGATTTCGGCCCTGGTGGTTCTTTTTCAACGGCCCTTGGCGTCACATTCATTGAGCCATACATTTGTACAGGGTGTACGTCATGTGGCTCCTCGGATACGGTCGCCTCTGGCGCCGTGGGATTTGAATCTGGTGCTTTCTGTGCTACAGAAGCCACCATATGAGAAAATCAGGGACATTCCCTTGCAACTATTGTCGCAGAAAGTGGCTTTTCTGGTGGCTGTTACATCCACTAGGCGGGTGTCTGAGTTGGCAGCCTTATCCTGCAAGTCTCCTTACTTGGTCCTTCATAAGGACAAGGTGGTTTTACGACCTTCCCCTTCTTTCCTTCCGAAGGTGATTTCTTCTTTTCATTTGAATGAGGATATTGTTCTTCCCTCATTCTGCCTGCACCCTTCGCATCCCAAGGAATTTGAACTGCATTTTTGGATGTGGTGAGGGCTTTGCGGGTATATTTGTTTTCTACAGCTTCCTCTCGGAAGTCTGATTCTTTATTTGTGCTGACGGAAGGTTCGCGCAAAGGCATGGCGGCCTCATCAGCTACCATTTCTCGTTGGATTAGGAAGACCGTGACTCATGCATATGAGGTTCGGGGCAAGGTTCCCCCTTTTCCAGTCACGGCTCATTCTACCAGGGCAGTGAGTACTTCCTGGGCCTTTAGACACCAGGCCTCAGTGTCTCAGGTGTGCAAAGCGGCTACTTGGGCCTCAGTGCACACGTTTACTAAGTTTTACAAGGTTGATGTTTCAGCATCTGCGGATGTTGCCTTTGGCCGCAAAGTATTACAAGCGGCAATGTAGGCGCGACTGGCGCCGCCTGAGAGGGGTTTTTTTGTTTCGTACAGTTGTTATAGTTGCCCGCCCCTCTTGATTGACACAGCTTTGGGACATACCCACTTGTCTAATGAAGGGCTGCGTCTGTCAGTGAACGTAAGAGTAAAAGGGATTTTATTATAACTTACAATCCTTTTCTCTGAGTTCACTGACAGACGCAGCACCCACCCCTCTGTTGAGTTTGTACGGCTTGTTACGAACTGATATGCTATTGTCTAGCAGGGGGTTATATGCTAAGGTGAGGAAGGCCCCCTGGGAGGGGCCAACCTATGCTTTTGTTTTATTTTGCCTAGTCTACTCCTAGTGATATGAGCATAACCCCACTTGTCTAATGAAGGGCTGTGTCTGTCAGTGAACTCAGAGAAAAGGATTTTACGGTAAGTTATAATAAAATCCCTTTATTATGGTCAGTAAATGGAGCTGATCATTGGCGCAAAAAATACTTATTTGCTTATGATCATCAGAGCTGTCAGCTTGAAACAGAGAAGTGGTGCAGCCAAGGGGTGCTGTATAAATGATAGCAAAAGGAAATACACTATAATGCTACTTTATCAGAAAATGCTCACCTTTTATTGCTAGTTATACAGAGCAAAACTAATTTTTCACAATGTTAAAAGATTTTGCTCTCAAATTTTATGTGTGGGTGTATAACCGCTTTGTCACATTGCAGCTGCAGATGTTGTGATAGGTCACATAATCTCTGTTTGCTACAAGTCTTCTGAAAACGGAAATTTGGGATGACCCTTCCAACTGCAAGAACAAGAACAATAAATATTACCATGGGCCCATCATTAAAAGATACACAAAAAAAATTAGGAAAATAAACTGCATTACCAAATTGTTTTAAGAGGTTCTATTTCTTGCATTTTCTTTTTAATGTTACTTCCAAGCCTGGACTTAAGGTGTGAAAACCAAGAAGGTACAACCATTGTGCTGTACTACTACACAGAGCCTGCCTATGTAATGAGCAAAGATAGCTGCATCCCATGTATGTATACAATTACAATCTATGCTGTACATATAAAACAAGCTATTTAACAAACCTATCATCATGTTCTTATCTTTCAAATGCATTTCTAAAAATGGTAATAAGATAATCATTCCTTTTAACCCATTGCCACAGTCTCTTAGTTCATATGATAGGAAAGACTGACACCAATTTCCTGTGTGAAGATGGAATGACACACTACACCCAGTGCTCTCTCAATCTTCTTACCAGATAACAAAGAATCATGAGCCCTTGTAATCACTTTATCCAAAGTTCAGGAACACTTTCTTCAGGTAAGTCAAAAAGGACAGGCACCCTGCAGTGATCATTCTCACAACTTGGGGCACTGGCACTCTCCCTCTACATGTCAGGCAGTGGCGATTAGATGATGGGGTCTCCTACAGGAGACATATATGCCTTGTCACAGAGGAGAGCCATCTTCCGTGGTACAGTGTATATGCACACCTGTGTTCCTGCTGGAATTTGACTCTATAGTCCGACATCTCGACCAGTGGCAGCTGGTGCTCAATATTTTTGGGGAGGGGGGGGCAGAAAACCAACGCCAGGCAGACATGGCAGACCATGGATCCGGACTGCAGCTCCTCGCTCTGGGGCCATCGCTTCTCCTCCAGACCGAACAGGAAATGGGTCCCGACTGAGACCCGATTGGCCGGGAGTCCTAAGACCTCAGGAACTGCTTCCCGATTGGCTGGGAGGAGAATCAAGAAGAAAATAGTGAATACCAATTCACTATTTTCTCACTGCGCCTCGAGCCAACCCCATTTTGAAGTCAATTAGAGCCTCGGGCTCTAATCATGTGCTTAAAAAAAACCGACCCGCATGTACTTTAGGGGGCCAGACGCATGGATGGGGGGGGCGGCGCCCGTGCGCCCCCTATGGGCGGTCCGCCACTGTTCTCGATACCAGGAGATTGCTGCCAAAATCTCCCAGTCTTGCACTAGTGAATGAGAGCCGTGAGGATCGGCTCCTATTCACATGATCACTGTGATAGTTTGTGAATAGCTATCATAATGATCACTAGCTACTCCTGTAGTCTCTCTTCTAAATGGAGAAAAAGATATTACCAAGTTGTACCATGTGGTGGGGTTAGCTCAAGTGGGGATCACCTTCCCTGGGAAAAAGGTAGTCCAGACAGCAGGTCTTTCTTAAAAGCTGACTTGTAGCCAGTTTTATTTAAAAGGTTGCATGAAAAATCAAACAAACAAAACAGAAAATAAATCCTTGCCATCCAGGCCTTTACTAAACATTTCCAGGTTCCTAACTCAGAGGTGAAGGGCTTCTCCCGGTCACCCACAAAACAAAGATAATGCAAACCTTTTGTTTCAGTCACAAAGCAAAACTTCAGTTCAGCAGCTCTCTCAAGTTTTTGGCTTCCTGAGTCCATGGCCAAGAGCAAACCTTTGCTCCACACCTGCTTATTTATACCACCTGTTGGTGGACACAAGTGTACCACAAAATCTGGTCCGAAACCAACCCTGGAGGTGGCTGGTAACACCTCGACTGGATTTTCCCTTAGTTCACTGCAAATGAACACATGAGAGGTGAAACATAACGTCCATCGACCACCTTGCCTTTCATAATGTCACACATGTTACATAGCAGGCAATGCAAAAAAAGCTTTGGGAAATGTAATAGTAAATAAAAAACAAAAAAGGCCTGAGTAAATAAATAAAATAGGCAGATGAGGACTTGATCTAGAATTTTTAGTGTAAGCTTTGACTAATATTGGATACAAACAACAAATTATGTACTCAAATGTGTAATCGCTGCAAATGTCAGGAGTAGGAGAATTTATTTTGGGATTTTTTTATGGTACTATTTTTGTACTATTTTGGGTCACTTTTCCCTTGATAATAAGAAAAAAAATGAAGGAGATACCCATGAAAATATACCACCAATTTATCCTGTACTAACAAGGTATAACACACCTGGATACACTTAGCGGCTGCAGTGATATGTACAGTTTTAATAACACATTCCAAAGTTGCAAAACTGGGTTCAGATGCTACGGTTTGTTTTACCTTCCACCATGAAGGAATTAAAGCACATTGCACTGTTTACATATTTTAAAAACTGGTTTGTCACATATGTAACATGTTATTCTTCTCTTTGCATACAGAAATTGAGCTGTGGGTGAGCTGTGGTACGGGGCAGAAAAATGCTGACATTTTGCACAATTATGTACCACAGTTCACCTGAAAGCTACGTTCAAAGTGATACCAAAGTCTTTTTTTTTTTTCATTTAAAAATAACAAACATGTTATACTTACGTGATCTGTGCAGTTGGTTTTGCACAGAGCAGCCCAGATCCTCCTCTTCTCGGGTCTTTCGCCAGTGCTCCTGGCCCCTCCCTCCTGCCGAGTGCCCCCACAGCAAGCAGCTTGCTATGGGGGAACCCGAGCCAAGCTGCTGCTCAGTTCTGCCCCACCTCCTCTCTCTCCTCGTTGGCTCACAGACTATGATTGACAGCAGCAGGAGCCAATGGCGCCCTGCTGCTGTCTCAGCCAATGAGGAGGGAAAGTCCCAGGCAGCAGAGACTCATCTGCATCATTGATGGATCAAGAGGAGCTCAGGTAAGTATTAGGGGGGCTGCGGGGGGGGGGGGGGGGTCTGCTGCACAGAAATGTTTTTTTCATCTTAATGCATAGAATGCAGTAAGATGAAAAACCTTCTGACTTTGGAACCACTTTAAGTGTGAAACAGACACAATGGTTTTCTGTGTGCCGTTGTAGGGATCTGTGTTTTTTTCTAGCGCATTAAAATGCCAATTATAGCACAAGTGTGAACAAAAGCTCTAAAAGTGGTTCTAAAGGTCTTTAGGTTTTTTTTACCTTAATCCATTAACCACTTCAATACCAGGCCTGTTTCTTGAGTTCGGTGCTTACCAGTTAAAAACAGTTTTTTTTGCTATAAAATTACTTAGAACCCCCAAACATTATATATATTTCTTTTTCTAACACCCTAGAGAATAAAATGGCGGTCATTGAAAAAATGTATGTCACACCGTATTTGCGCAGCGGTCTTACAAGCGTGCTTTTTTAAAAAAAAAATCATTTTTTTTAGTTAAAAAATAAGAAAACAGTAAAGTTAGGCAAATTTTTTTCCATATTGTGAAAGATAATGTTACGCCGAGTAAAATGATACCCAACATGTCATGCTTCAAAATTGCGTCCGCTCGCGGAATGGCGATAAACTTTGCAAATTAAAAATCTCCATTGGCGACATTTATAAATTCTATAGGTTAGCAGTTTTGCGTTACAGAGGAGGTCTAGAGCTAGAATTGTTGCTCTCGCTCTAACGATCGCGGCGATACCTCACATGTGTGGTTTGAACACCGTTTTCATATGTGGGCAGGACTTACGTATGCGTTCGCTTCTGCGTGCGAGCTCGGCGGGACGGAGCGCTTTAAATTTTTTTTTTTTTTTTAATTATTTATTTTGCTTTTTACTTTTTATTTTTACACTGTTCTTTAGAAAAAAAAATGTTGATCACTTTTATTCCTATTACAAGAAATGTAAACATTCCTTGTAATAGAAAAAAGCATGACAGGTCCTCTTAAATATGAGATCCGGGGTCAAAAAGTCCTCAGATCTCATACTTACACTCAAATGCAAAAAAAAAAAAAAAAATCTGAAAAAAGTGACAGAAAAATCGGGCCCTTTAAGACCGTTGGGAAGACGTCATTTCTGACGTCATTTCCGCCGGCCGTGTTATGGAGCCGAGTGAGCGGCTTCAGCCGCTCAGTCGGCTCACACTGCCTCACAGACACTGGGGGGAGAGCATCTCCGCTGCTGCCGGCGGGTCCGGTAAGCGGCGGAGATGACCGGAAAGCGGCGGGAGGGGGGGGGCACCTCTCCCGCCGCTGATAAAAGTGATCTTGCGGCGAATTCGCCGCTAAGATCACTTTTATCTTGCAGGGAATCGCCTGCTGAAAAAAACGGTATCTGAATGGTGCCTGCAGCTGCAGGCACCATTCAGATATCACCACTCAAACCCAAGGACGTCATATGACGTCCGGCGGTACGGAAGTGGTTAAGGTAAAAAAAACCTTCTGGGTCCAGTTTCCCTCCAAGCCCCCTCTTATACTTACCCGAGATCCAGCGAGGTGCATGAGAACAGCGGTTCTCCTGGTTCTCTCTCTCCTCATTGGCTCATACAGCATTGGTAGTTATTGGCTGCTGCTGCTGTATATCACAGCCAGTGAGTCAATGAAGAGAGAGTGGGGGCAGGGCCAAGCCATGCTCTGTGTGTGAATGGACACACAGAGCACGGCTCAGGAGCGAGTATGCTTGAGTTCCCCCATAGCAAGAGGCTTGCAATTGGGGGCACTCAGCAGAGGGAAGGAGCCAGGACCACCATTGGGGGACTTAGAAAGAAGAGGATTGTTGCTGCTCTGTAAAAAACATTACACAGAGCAGGTAAGTATAACATGTTTGATTATTTTTTTTTTGATTCTTATCCTTAAAATTAAACTTGTTTGTAATATTTGTTCAGTATAACCTTCACTCAGTGCCCTCTTTATAGGGTACACTCGTCTATTACCCTTAGTATCATGGAAAGGGTTCCTCGTGTCCCGACAGACGTGAGAATCCTGGGAACGAACACTTGGCCATTTTTTGAAGAGATTGCTCAACTATAGAGACTGAGACTTCATCTTATCCTTTTGCTCTGCAAGTGAATAGATTGCTTTATTATTTTCTAGTCCATAGGCGTGCATACAGGGTGTGCCAGGTGTGCCTGGGCACACCCTAATCACCCTATATGGTGAGAATGCAGGACCCCTGATCCTCTATCTGGACATTGCTGATTGGCCCTGTGCTGATCACATGCACTCTCCTAAGAAAAAAAACTAGCAATACACACCAAACTGAGCATGTGCAGCCTGTCCCCTAGCTCTGTAAATATCAGGTTATTTTTGGAGACAGTGGAAGAAGGAGATGATCAGAGGAGACAGGATCGAACAACCTTTTTATGCAATGCAGAGGATTAGCCCCTTACGTTCCATAGTGACTATAACAAGCGTGCTTTACTGTATATACACACTGATTTTACTGTTGTGTGCTTAGGATTACTTTAAAGAGTTTTTTATTTTTTTGTTCCTAAGGTGAGGAACTGCTTTAACCAATTCCTGCCCTGGACGTCCTGGATTTTAAGTGGAGATACCAGGATAATGCGTGCAGCTACAGGCATTATCCCAGTGTCTTTTTTTAAGCCACTAATGCTCTGTAATGTGAGAGCAATCCTAGTGGCTAACTAGCTGCTGGATTGCTTTTACAAGTGGTGGGAGAAGAGGTGCCGCCCCCCCCCCGTTCCTTCCTGGGCTCTCCCGTTGAATAGGGGGGAGTCTCTGAGACTGAAGCTGGCGCTATTGCCAGCTTATCATTAAGCTGAACGGGGACCGGAACATCCCCGATCATCTCTATTTGCTGGTTGTAAACAAAGCCATTTTTGGTTTGGGAAAGGATCCGATCACACCGATCTTCGTGTGATCAGATGCTTTTAGGGGGAGAGGAGAGATCTGTTATAAAATAAATAATTAAAAATGTTTTTTTAAAGCACCCGCATCCCCCCCCCCCCCCCCCGTGCCAAAGGTGAATGCTTATGTAGGTCGCATGCGCATATGTAAATGGTGTTCCCACCAGAAATGTCGGTGGGGGGCTTCTAGAAGGGATAGAATGCCCCTGCTGTTTCCCTACTCATCTGAAACCTCTCTCTTCTGCTAATACTGTCCCTAACAGATGGGTGACCTCTCCCTACACTACCCACAATGTGCACCAAGCCCAGGATCCAGGGTCCAGACAAGGCGTGGCAGCATCAAACTGGATAGCTTCCCCAGTGACCCAGGAAACTATAGAGGAACCGTGTTCCTCTTGACCTCTTCTCCTTTTGCAATGCTGCTGTGGTTGAGTGCCAACTGCAGTGGACATAGTAGACTGCGCCTGCCTACGTGGATCTATCCCTGATGTTTGCCTACACATACTGAAGGAGTTATAAGAAGCAAAGTGCAACACCCAGACAGATTCCCCCACAGAGGTGGACTGACGTGTGATTCTGCTCAGAGTGTCTTCCCAAAACTAATGAAACATGGAGGTATAAGGTAGAGAGCCGGCAACTCGTCCTTCCGAAAAAGTCCCTTTATTACATGGAGTGGAGCGTACAAAATACAGCGGCTTATGCTTTTCGGCAATCAGCCTATGGGCCTCATACACAAGGACGTTTCTTAACCACTTCAGCCCCGGAAGGATTTCACACTTTAGGACCGGAGCCCTTTTTGCGATTCGGCACTGCGTTGCTTTAACTGACAATTGCGCGGTCGTGCGATGTTGTATCCAAATGAAATTTGCGTCCTTTTTTTCCCACAAATAGAGCTTTCTTTTGGTGGTATTTGATCACCGCTGCGTCATTTCTGATCGCCGCTATAAACAAAAGAAGAGCGACAATTTTGCAAAAAAAAACAAATTTCTTACTTTTTGCTAAAATACAAATCCAAAAAAAATATATAAAAAAACATTTTTTTTCATCGGTTTTGGCCGATTTATATTCTTCCTCATATTTGTGATTAAAAAAATCGCAATCGGCGTTTATTGATTGGTTTGCGCAAAAGTGGTCGCGTTTACGGATGATGAGAATTAATTTCTCAGGTTTTTATTTTTTTTATTTTTTACTAGTAATGGCGGCGATCTGCGATTTTTAGTAGTACTGCGATATTAGGGGGGACATGTCGGAACATTTTGACACTTTTTTGGGACCATTGGCATTTATACAGCGATCAGTGCTATAAAAATGCACTGATTACTGTGTAAATGCCATTGGCAGTGAAGGGGTTAACCTGCAGGGGGCGCTCTAAGGGTTAACTATGTTCCCTGGGCGTGTTCTAACTGTGTGTGGGCTGCCCTAACAGGGGAAGGGAAGTGATCACAGCTTCCGTGTAAAGGAAGGCTGTGATCACAGTCTTTCCCCCTCTCACAGAACGGAGGTCCGTGTTTACTTACACGGACCTCCATTCTTTCACTCCGGGGGGGGGGGGCATCGCGGGTAGCCGGCGGAGATCGAATCTGCCGCACCCGCTCCCTGGCCCTCCCCGGACACAGTGAGTGTGCGGAAGTGCCTCACTGTGCGCGATCTGGCAGCCGCCGTCCTATGACGGCGTTTTGCCTTAAAGAGCCACTCTGTCGCCGTCAGATGCCGATCGGTGGTCGGCAAGTGGTTAAAAAATAAGCAAAACGTCGGGGCCGACGTCAAGGAAAAAAAAGATCGGCGTTTTTCAGCGTTATGCATCAGCGTTGCAAGATATCACCGCTCTAGGATACTTTAAGCCTCATGTGGATCAGATCAGCTAAACCACTTGGTAGCAGGCGCCGGCTGATGAAGCATTCAGACAGTTGATGAAAGTGAAGGTTGGATAGCCGCACTCAAACAGATCCAATTCCAATGCTTTATTAAATGAAAGGGTGATACAGCATACAGACGAAGTACTGGTCCCAGCTAACGCGTTTCACACCTTTACAACTGGTGCTTACTCATAGCCTGACCAGAACAGTATGACCAATACATATATATAACCACACATACACATTTAATCAACATAGAATAATTGAATAATTGAATAATCAACAACAAGTTTGGAGATGGTGAAGCCTGAATACAAAAAAGCAACACGTAAATATATAATGGATATAATCATGGACATATTCACCATTTAAAGTTGCTCAGTAGAGATGATCATATAAAAATATGAAACAATTAACATACAACTGTTATCTTAATGCATATATATAATGGTAGGCATAAATGTACTCTGAAGGAAAGGGGGAACATGAGTGTTTCCCCCACTGCTTTCGAAGTCTAAACCATCACAAAGACTAATAGGACTAAAATTAGTCCAATATATGTGTGTTATGTAATGTATCTAAACACATGTGGTGAAAAGATAAACAATATAACAATGCTAGTAACAATTTAAGAAAAAAAACAAACTGAGGAAAAGAAACCCCAGATAAATAAACAAGGGAAAAAAAGGAAAAATCAATTAGAGGTAATGGTTAACCTCACATGTGTGTTTAAAAGAACGATCCTAAATCGCAACGTGTGTGGAGCCTAGCTCACAGTGCGATCTGAATATTGAAACAGACAGTAATTGACAAAAATTATAAATGTAATAAGCCATCTACCAGGGTAAAACAATTCTTAATCTGCCAACACACTGTCAGATTGAGAAATGAAAGAAAAAAGAAAACATAAGAAGAAAAAACAAAAAGGAGAAAAAGAAGAAATGGTAAGAAATGCATCGGCGTTAGTGAGCGTCGGCGTCAATAGGCGTTTTTTTTTAAAAATCATCCCTCTGCTATTTTTCAACCTAAAAATGTTGGCGTCAAAAAACGCCGGTTAACGCCGGTACAGTATTAGTTGGCGTTAGTTGGCGTTTTGTGGCGTCAGCATCAAAAAACACCAAAACATTACAGCCTCAGAACGCGCTGGCCGTGGGTTCTAGTTTCAGCTCACTAACGCTGACGCCATCTACAGCTCAAAAACATCGGGGGCCATTGACTAACATGGAGAGCTGCAAAAAATGCCAGAAAACGTTGGCGTCAAAAAACGTCTGTGTGTATGAGGCCTTAATCATAAACATAACAAACATCTCAGGACACAACATTTATATATATTAAAGTAAAAGGACCCCCCCCCCACCCCCCCTTCAATAGCTCTTGAAATTAATTAAGCAAATCAGTTGGTCAATTAGCTGTGAAGATCAGAGAGTATCCCTAACTTGTGGAGGGGAATGAAGGAGGAATGACAAAAGGGTGAAAAAGAAAAAAATTGAATGCTAAAAAATTGAATGAGATAGTAGAAAAATAATATCAAAGAGAGCAGCAGAAAAAAAGTGATTTGTACAGGAACATAGCCCAAAGAAATGAATGATATGTATGACCATCTAGAGTAGACGGAAGTCATTTCCTGAATTGAAAAAGAGGGAAACATATATGCAAATCGGTTATTAAAAAATGCAAAAGTGTGAAATAATTAAAAGGATATGAGTAGCATATATGAGTAATGTCGTAACATGCAGACCTCAAGTGTTGTTCAGAAAGAGTCATATGTAAATAACCCCAGCAGCCAAATGAATAGTTGGAAGGAGCAGCCCGATCACACTTATAATGAGAATATATAGTGTATAATGTCATCAACATGTTACCAACGTCATTTTAAAAAGAGATATTGTATGCCCCACTTATGATTGAGTCCCGAGGGGATTCTAGTCTGCATGGCAAAAATGCACTTGGCTCCCTTTTCCAAAAGAATGCAATGCATGTCGCCCACTTGTGCAGTTTTTTTTTTAACTCTCTCTATGCTACTGAAACTAAATGAGCTTATATTGGCAAGATGCACATCCCTAAAATGTTTAGAAACGTTTGAAATGTTAGCATTGGGATTACAGGTATCATTGTAATACTCAGCAATCTTGGCACGTAATGATCTAATTGCGCAACCAACACATTGCAGTGCACAGGCTGTACATGCTACTACTTACATTACAAAATTCAATCCACAATTGATGTATTCATGAATAGGATAAATCCTCCCTGTGGTTCTAGAAGTGATTGTTTACAATGTTTGTCACAGTAGCGATAGGCTCTTAAGCCACAACAATAAGATCCTGCAACCGAAAGCCAAGATTTTTGTGGATGTTTAGAGAAAAAGAGGCTGGGGGACAATAGATTTCTGAGTCTGTCAAAGTCTATTAGAAAATCGACAACCCCCTGCAGAATGGTTGCAAGATCTTTGTCACTTCAGCATATAATAT
The DNA here is from genome assembly GCA_018402905.1 of Glandirana rugosa. Lineage (NCBI taxonomy): Eukaryota > Metazoa > Chordata > Amphibia > Anura > Ranidae > Glandirana > Glandirana rugosa. The sequence goes on along the minus strand of BLSH010277098.1, from coordinate 76,857 downwards.
GGGTAGACATTTCATTACAATGGCAACAACCAGTTAATATTCTTTCGAGAAAATGCTGAGAAAGGTGACAGAATTATTGGTTTTCTTTTTAGATATGTTATTACCATTGCCAAGTGTAGTCCCCTCTAGTGTGCTACTAGTTTGAGTGCAGGAAAATTTATAGTTGACTCATGCTTAGAACTGTGAGTCTTCATTGGGTCATGGGTTTACTTTAGGTCAGGGCTGAATGACTCATACAGACAACTCTCTGGTGCCTCCCCCTGGTTCTGGAAAGTTGGAGAATGTTCTGGAAACTGGAGGGTGGAGGCAAGGAGAGTTGTTCTGCATACTTAAGGGAGTTTGGCCAATCCCCAGGCAGTGGGCCGAGCATAGGGCTAAGCCAACCCTTAAATATGAATGAGTCATGCTGGCAGAGGAGTCGGGCAGAAGATAGAGATGGAGTGCTGAGGGGCTGTCAATGACCCTAGGGGCGATACCCCTAGTCTGGGGGGGGGGGTGCTCTGCCTTGGGTCTGGGCTCAGATGTTGGCCTGGGAGGATCTGACAACAGAAGCAGTTTGTAGGAGTATCTCCTGAGAGTACTACAGCATGGTACAGGGACCTACAAGGGGAGAGGCTGCCACATGTGGCAGGCCTCTCTGGAAGATAGCGGTGTGCTTAAATATTCCCTAACCTTGCCCTGGGAGATCTCCAGGTCAGTCGGGCAGACTGGTAAAGAATCAGTCGGGGGAAGAAGCAGTCAGGTGGGCGGGCATTTCCTGCAGTTAGTAGAACTGGGATCAGTGTCTACAAGGGAGCTGGAGGTACTCCAGGATGCAGCTTACAACATTTTGTGCTATTTTCTAAAGGGACTGAGAGTTCCTAGTCCTTAAGGGGCTGTTGCATCTTTTTCACTCAGAGACTGCCAGTGTCTGGGGAGTGAAGAATCAATCAGAGCAAAGAAGAGGAATCAATTGGAGTTGTACATAAGGAGAAAGTTGTCCCTGGTTTTGTTGCTATCAAGTTTGGGCATCCCATAATTCCTATTCCCCATCCAAGTTATCACCCCTAATAAAACATAAAACCAAAGCTGAAAGACTGTTCCTTGTCTCTGGATGAAAGCTAAAAATGCTACTTGCCTGGCTGTGTAGTAGTGGGGAAGCCTGTCATCTGCAACCCCTATGGGGGTAGTGCTACACAAGTAGTGTGGCTATTAGTCTGTTAAAGGCAATGCGTTTACCTCTAACATGTGGTAGGTCTCTGTAACCACGATCTCATAACTAGTTGGTGATCAATGAGCACTCCTCAAAGAATTCAGGAGAAGAGCAGATTCTCTTGGCCTTAATAAAATCGCCTTCTGGTATCATTTGAATGGTGTGTTCTGGATGACAGCTAGAGGCCAGGGGAAGGAAATTTTCTGCACATACTTTGCGAAAAGTTTGTGTAGAGACTCTCCCTGTTGCCACATCACCAAAGTCACATCTAAAAAATTAATAGAGGTTTTCCTGCTCTCGAGTGAGAATTCCAAGTTCCAGATATTACTGTTGGCAAACTGCATGGTCCATATAAGATCAGGTCATCAATATACCTGGTATACCAAAAAATATGTTTCTTATATGGGTTAAGGTGGGAAAACAAGAAGAGTTCCTCCCACCACCCCCTATAAATGTTTGCCAATGGAGGCAAAATTAAGAACTTCCCTGGCATTGAAGATAAAAATCACCAGCAAAAGCAAAAAAGTACCAGATATTCTTTTAGCATGGTTTCATAGCTAGCATAATGAAAATTCTGAAAATAATTTGTAGCCAGGAGTCAAATAGTGCTCCTTTAGCATGGGACATTTCATGTTTATTGATGCTATGGAGACTCCCCTCTACTGCTGAGCAGAATGGTCATGTGAGAGGTACTGCTTGTGGGATTTGTAGTGCTACAGAGGAAGTCTGTCCCTGGATTCTGCAATGGCAGGGATCCATTTCCCAGGATGCTGTGCTGCAGGAAGAGTTCCTTTGTAGGAATGATGCTTTGTGGGAGAACCTATTTAAATGGGGGGGGGGGGGAGGAGTTGGCTCCAGTCTCTTTGGACGGTGTGATCGACCAGTGGGTATCTGTGTGTGTTCCAGTGGTCTGGAGCCTAAGTCAAATGATCCAGCGGGCTAAATTTACACAGCACCCCCCAAGCGAGCAGCAACACAAGCATCTGAGTTTATTCTAGATTCAGCTGCATCTGCAGTGTGAGCGGCAGTTGTTCCAGAGAGAACTGCAGGGAGAGCAGTGGAAGCCGGTTTCCCTAAAGCAAAGAGCAAGCGGATACCATCAGTTCCAGTGTCATCAGCATAGTCTGAGCAGCTGGACCACTTTCTGTGATCAACAGGGTGGTGAGCAGGCAGAAGCCTACCTTTGAGTATACTCAGTTGTTTCTATACTTCCTTGTAAGTACAGATTCAGCTTCCCTAGTGGATTACAAAATCCTGTCCACAGGTCCTTCTTTAATAGCTGTTATAACTTGAAGTCAGTAATCACTACTAGAGTTGAGCGAACCTCTGGAAGTTCGGGTTCTGCTGGTCCGGCCGAACTTCGGGACAAAGTCCGGGTTCGGGTCCGGACGGAACCCGAACGTTTGCACGGACCCCAAACCTCATTGAAATCAATGGGGACCCGAACTTTTAGGCACAAAAATGGCTGTAACAAAGTCCTGGAAAGCCCTAGAGGGCTGCAAAAGGAAGTAAAATGAGGGTAAGAGTAGGACAAGTGCCCTACAAAAAAATGGGGATAGGGACAATAAATTAAAACCAAATAAAAAAATGGGAGTCTTGTGGGATCCATGCCTGATTCATTTTAATAAAGGTTAGCTTGTCCACGTTGGATGTGGACAACGACTTGTCTGTGATAACGCCCCCTGCCGTGCTAAACACACGTTCCGACAATACACTGGCTGCAGGGCAGGCCAGCACCTCCAAGGCATAAAGGGCAAGCTCAGGCCATATGGCCAATTTGGAGACCCAGAAGTTTAATGGGGCAGACCCATCAGTCAGTACGTGTAGGCGTGTGCACACATACTCTTGCACCATGTTGCTGAAATGCTGCCTCCTGCTAAGACGTTGTCTATCGGCTGGTGGTGCTGTTTGTTGTGGCGGGCTGCTGGCAAAGCTTTGCCACATTTTGGCCATGCTAACCCTGCCTTCTGAGGTGCTGGCGGTGGCACAGCTGCATTGGTGGCCTCTTCCTCCTCCTCCTCTGCCTTCGCCTTGTGCTTCCGCTGAGCCCCCGGTGTCATTTGGGAATGCCCTCAGCAGCGCCTCTACCAGTGTGCGCTTGTAGTCGCGCATCTTCCTCTCACGCTTCAGTGAGGGAATTAAGGACGGCACGTTGTCCTTGTAACGGGGATCCAGCAGGGTGGCCACCCAGTAATCAGAGGAAGTTACAATGTGGGCAACTCGGCTGTCGTTGCGCAGGCACTGCAGCATGTAGTCAGCCATGTGTGCCAGGTTGCCCACAGGCAAAGACAAGCTGTCCTCTGTGGGAGGTATATCATCTGTGTCATCTGTATCCCCCCAGCCACGCTCCAGTGATGCCCACGAGCTGCGTTGGGTGCCACCCTGCTGCAATTCCTCCTCCTCTTCCTCCTCCTCATCTTCCTCGTCCTCCAGAACTGTGCCCTGGCTTGAATATTTTGGACCTGGCCTATGCTGGTGCAGGAACCCACCCTCCGAGCCACTTGCTAATGACTGGCCTGATAACCGTGGAAATGACCCCTCTTCCTCCTCCTCATCCTCCTGTGCCACATCCTCTTCAATCATGGCCCGAAGTATGTTTTCAAGGAGACATAGAAGTGGTATAGTAACGCTGAGAACAGCATCATCGGCACTGGTTGGTGGAGTACTCAAAACACCGCAATACGCTACACAGGTCTCGCATGGAGGCCCACTCGTTGGTGGTGAAGTGTTGCTGTTCCGCAGAGCGACTGACCCGTGTGTGCTGCAGCTGAAACTCCACTATTGTCTGCTGCTGCTCGCACAGTCTCTCCAGCATGTGCAAGGTGGAGTTCCACCTTGTGGGCACGTCGCATATGAGGCGGTGAGTGGGAAGGCCGAAGTTCCGCTGCAGCGCAGACAGGCGAGCAGCAGCAGGGTGAGAACGCCGAAAGTGCGCACAGACAGCCCGCACTTTATGCAGCAGCTCTGACATATCCGGGTAGTTTTTTAGAAAATTCTGTACCACCAAATTCAGCACATGCGCCAGGCAAGGGATGTGCGTCAAACGGCTCGGCCCAGAGCCGCTACGAGATTTCGCCCATTGTTGCACACCACCAGGCCGGGCTTGAGGCTCAGTGGCAACAACCACTCATTGGTCTGTTGTTCAATGCCCGTCCACAGCTCCTGCGCAGTGTGGGGTTTATCCCCCAAACATATCAGTTTTAAAACAGCCTGCTGTCATTTCCCCCTGGATGTGCTGATGTTGGTGGTGAAGGTGTTACGCTGAGCGGATGAGTGGGTGGTCGAGGAGGAGGAAGCGCAGTAGGAGGAGGAGGCAACAGGAGGCAAAGAGAAATGCCCTGCAATCCTCGGTGGTGGAAGGACATGCGCCAAATGGCTAGCCGGCTCAGGCCCACCCGCCACTACATTTGCCCAGTGTGCAGTTAGCGAGATATAGCGTCCCTGCCCATGCTTACTGGTCCATGTATCAGTGGTTATGTGGACCTTGCCACTGATGGCATTGCGCAGTGCACACTTGATATTGTCCCCGACTTGTTTGTGCAGGGAAGGGATGGCTCGCCTGGAAAAGTAGTGGCGGCTGGGTACCACGTACTGTGGGACAGCCACCGCCATCAGGTTTTTGAAACTGTCCGTGTCCACCAGACGGAATGACAGCATTTCAAAGGCCAGGAATTTTGAAATGCTGGCATTCAGGGCCAGGGATCGCGGGTGGGTAGGGGGGTACTTCCTCTTTCTCTCCAGTGTTTGGGAGATGGACAGCTGCAAGCTTCCATGGGACCATGTGGAAATGCTTGGGGACGGTGGCGGACATGGTGGCATTGCTGTCATATCGTCTTTTTGCTGGGTGGCAGGTGACGCTGTCACTGTAGAGGTGGAGGAAGAGGCCGAGGCAGCAGCAGAAGAGGAAGCAGGAGGAGGCCGAGACCTTTCTTGGATTTTGAGGTAATTATTCCAATGCAGCTTGTGCCTTGAATTTAGGTGCCTGGTCATGGGGGTTGTGCTCAGGTTGAGAACATTTATGCCCCAGCTCAGGCTATCATTGCACAGCTTGCAAACCACTCGTGTCTTGTCGTCAGCACATTGTCTGAAGAACTGCCACGCGGGGGAACGCCTTTGAGCTGCCTTTGGTGTGCTAGGTCCCTGGGTGCTGTGGGTAGTAGCAGGCCTACTGTCTAGGGGACGCTCGTTCCGCTTTTGCAACCTGCTTCCTCTTTTGCTGTGCTGGTGTCTCTGTGCAACCACCACCTCTTCCTCCAAACTCCACATGTCACTCGCATGACCCTCATTCCATGTGGGGTCTAGGACCTCATCATCCTCCACATCATCTTCCACCCACCCTTCACCACTGCCCTCCTTGTCAGTCTGCACACTGAGGCAAGCTGCAGCAGTTGGCACCTGTGTTTCATCACCATCAGAAATGTGCTGCGCTGGTGTTTCCATGTCCTCATCCTGCAACAGAAGTGGTTGGGCATCGGTGTACTCAATGTCTTCCACTTCTGGAACAGCGCTATGTGGATCGCCCACGGAAAGCACACCAGGAGAGTCATCAAAAAGCATAAGAGTCTCTTGCAGGACTTGGGGCTCAGACTGCTTGGCTAATTTACAGGGGGCTGAGGTGAAAGACAGATGGCCATGGGGTTCAGGTGCCAACTCTGAGCTTTCATCAAGGGACCGGGAGGGAGACAATGTGAAGGAACTGGAGGCATTGTCAGCCACCTAATCTACTATCGCCTGTACTTGTTCTGGCCTCACCAATCATTGAGGGGCATTCTGGTCTACCATATACTGGTGAAGGTTCTGTTGGCTACCTGAGGAAGGTGTTTCCCTTGTGCGTGTAGCTGGCACACCTCGACCACGTCCTCTCCTTCCAACAGGAGGTTCACCAACACCACCAACACCAGCAGCACCAGCATCACTAGCAGCACCATGACCACGTCCCTTATTTGCTCTCCTCATTGGGCCCGTAAATGTATTATGTAGCCCTATGTAAGTATTTATTAATACCAATTAATACCTTTTTTTTTTAAAACACCAACGTAGCCGGACTTTTTATTTTGGTGCAAGAAATGCACTGCTCACACCAACAGCTGGAAGCTCTACCTTTAGAACTAGGAGATGATTTTTGAGCAATAATGTGTCACTTACAGCAACAGCTGGCCCTATAGGAGTAGGCAATGGTTTTTGAACAAGAATCTGTCCCTCTAAGCAACAGCCTCTACCTAGTGAAGTCAGATCGCTAAAAGCAGCAGTATGTGAAATCTCAAATTACTCCCACAAGCTGATCGTTGTGTACGATCCCACAATCTGATCGTTGTGTACGAACGTAACGATCGTTGTGTTAGGCAGGGTTTGATCTGCAATGTGTCACTCAAAGCAGCAGTATGTGATATCTCAAATTACTCCAACAATCTGATCGTTGTGTACGATCGTAATGATCGTTGTGTTAGGCAGAGTTTAATCCGCAATCTGCAACTCTAAGCAGCAGTATTTGAAATCTCAAATTCCTCCTACAATCTGATTGTTGAGCACGATCGTAGCGATCGTTGTTTTATGCAGAGTTTGATCTGCAATCTGCAACTCAAAGCAGCGGTATTTGAAATCTCAAATTAGTCCAACAATCTGATCGTTGTGCACAATCGTAGCGATCGTTGTTTTATGCAGAGTTTGATCTGCAACTCAAAGCAGCGGTATGTGAAATCTCAAATTACTGCTATCTGTCCTCAGAGCAACAGCACAGCAGTAGTAATCTATCTCAGGATGCAGGATCAGATGTTGTTAAAATGTCTCTAATCTCTCCCTGACGCCGTCAGCTCCCTCTCCCTACAGCTAACCCAAGAGCATGTGACTGCAGCATCAAGTGACTCCAGCTTATATAGAGGCTGGGTCACTTGATGCACTGGCCAATCACAGCCATGCCATTAGTAGGCATGACTGTGATGGCTTCTAAGGGCAAACCAGTGAAACGCTTGTTGATTGGCTGCCCTGCAGCTTCTCAACACGTGGAGTAAAATACCAGAACCCCGAACCCGAACGGTTTTTGAAATGTCCGTGTCCCGGACACCCGAAAGTTCGGTACGGACCCGAATGTTACAGTCCGGGTTCGCTCAACACTAATCACTACCAAAGCTCTCTTCTAAAGTTCACTCAAGTTGCTTATTTTGTGCCTTAACTCAGGGAATAATGGACACAGTAATTTAGGTACCTAACTTTATACCAAAACAAAGCCGGTGGAAAATTGAATTGAACTTCATTAACCTTCATTGAACTTCATTAACCGGACCCTTCTCATTGCAGTTACCATTTCCCACATGACCAAAAGCCAGTGTTAAAGTGGAGCTCCACCCAAAAGTGGAACTTCCGCTTTAAGGGAAGGTGACCCCCCGACATGCCACAATTGGCATGTCATTTTTTGGGGGGGGGGGCCAGGGACCCTGTTTTCACAGGGTGCCAGCTCCACTTGAAGCTGTGGCTCCAGAAGGAAGTCCACCTTCCCCCCCTCCCTCTCAGTGTATCTTCTGGGACACGTCACAGGTCCCAGAAGATACACTGGCCATTCACAAGGCACATTGCGATTCGCGCATGTGCAGTGTGCGCCTGTCTTTGAAGCCAAAGTTGGGTGCCCACACTTATGATGTCGGCGCAGCCGAGGGGGACGAAGAGCGAGCCCTCGGGCGACCGCATCACTGGAGCGAGGGACAGGTGAGTGTCCGATTGCTAAACGTCATCAGCTACACTTTTTGTAGCTGCTGACTTTTACCTGGGTGGAACTCCGCTTTAAGTCTCCTAAGGAACTTTTTGAATTAGATCAGGAGAATTGAGTTAAACAATTGTTATTGGTTAGTGATATTTGTGATGTACCAAATTTGAATCATGATAGAGCAATAATACTTTTTCTCAGGCTTTATTGAGCAGTATCGATATATTTGATAGTTCATTCATCTAAATTGCTGCGGTAATAGAGTGAAGTTTTACACTATCATCACTCATTGTGCTCATTTACATCTTGTGTGGTTATATCATTCCTTGGACTATCAGATATGTGATTACGCTCTATTAAATGAATAATATATATACTTTTGCATTTATTCTGTTTACTAATAGTGTCAAAGTGTGAATTTGAAATGTCATGCTGATACCTTTTATGCTCAACCAAGCTATCTACTGTTGCTTTAAATAACAAATCTATTTTTAAGAGCTATAGCTCTATATATCATAAGTAAATTCTTAGAAGTGAATCCAAGCGTGCTCTCTATTACTATTACAGTGTTAAGACTTATAATATTGCATAAAAATGAGTGAACCCAGAGTGTCAGGGGTGGTGGATAATTATCGATATTGACACACATACACCTACACAGGTTGAACTAGATGGACTATTGTCTTTATTCAGCCTTACCTACTATGAAACTATGAGGCTTGGAATTCTCACTCGAGAACAGGAAAACTTCTATTCATTTTTTAGATGTGACTTTTTTGATGTTGTGGCAACAAGGACAGTCTCTACACAAACTTGCATGTGCAGGAAATTTGCTTCCCCTGGCCTTTAGCTGTCATCCAGAACACACCATTCGGTGAGTTTATTAGGGCCAAGAGAAACTACTCTTCTCCTGAAATCTTTGAGTAGGAGTGCTCATTGATCGCCAACAGGTTACGAAATTGTGATTACAGGGACTGGCACATTAGTAGAGATAAACGCATTACCTCTAACAGACAAAGAGCCACATTACTTGGCAATGGTAATAAAATGTCTAAAAAGAAAACCAATAACTCTCTCACCTTTGTCACCACTTTCTTGAAAGAATATTATGAGGTGTTAGCATTGTAAAGAAAAGTCTACCCATATTACATGCTAACAAATATCTTGCAACCATTCTACAGGAGAGTTGCAGATTTCCTAATAGACATTCACAGACTCTAGGGAATCTATTGTCCCCTGCCTCTTTTTCTCTAAACAACCACAAAAAACTTGGCTTTCGGTCGCAGGCTCTTGTTGCTTAAGAACCTGTTGCTACTGTGACAAACATTGTAAATGTACAACTATCACTTCTAGAACCCCAGGAAGGATTTATCCTATTTGTGAATCCATCAATGGCTGATCGAATTTTGTTGTGTATGTAGTAGAATATGAAGCCTGTGCACTGCAATATGTTGGTTGCACAATTAGACCATTATGTGCTAGGATTGCTGAGCATTACAATGATACTGGTAATCCCAATGCTAACAACATTTCAAAAGCTTTTAAACATTTTAGGGATGTGCATCTTGCCAATATGAGCTCATTTAGTTTCAGTGACATAGAGAGAGTTAAAAAAAAACCTGCACTAAGGGACGACATGCATTGCATACTTTTGAAAAAGGAAACCAAATGGAATTTGCCGTACAGACTAGAATCCCCTCAGGACTTAATCACAGGTGGGACATAGATCTCTTTTTAGGCACCTTTCACAAGGGGTGGATCTGCTGGACGGGCTCTGCTAGCTCAGCGGGGGGTTGCTCCATTGATCCCCGCTGAGCAGCAGATGACAGGTCTGTCTCCGCTCACTGTGCAGGGAAGGACCTGTCAGAGCCCTGCTGCTCTCTATGGGGAGATCGGACGAAAAAGGACAGCCTGTCAGTTTTCATCCGATCCGCTGGATGGATGGCGAATGTATTGCCACCCATCTGTTTTGAGCTGATCTTGTCGGATCGGATGGCAGGCGGGTGTCAGCGGACACATCTCCGCTGACATCCACCTGCCCATAAAAATCAATGGGTGGCCCTCTTGAATCTGCCTGAAAACGGACAGGCGGATCCGAGCAGGCTGATCATGTGAAAGGGGCCTTAAAGTGATATTGGTAACATGTTGATGACATTATACACTAATTATTCTTATTATAAGTGTGATCGGACTACTCCTTCCAACTAGTCATTTGGCTGCGAGGGTTCTTTGTATATGACCCTTTCTGAACAACACTTGAGGTCTGCATATCATATGATATTACTCATATATGCTACTCATATCCTTTTAGTTGTTTCACACTTTTGTCTTTTTAATTGCTTTTCACCTGGCCACTGTACGTAAACATCCCCTTTGTGAGTGGACATACCCATACGTCGCTCAGAACGGGTGCCCACGAGCGTCCCCGAGGCCGCACAGTGGCCCAATCCTGTGATGGCTGTGATCATTAGATACAGCCAATCACGGAACGGGATATGGGTGCTGTGATTGGTCCTGCCAATCATGTGATGGCTGTGTCCAATCACAACCTTCACAGTATAAACAGAGACAAGTGTCTCTGTGTCAGTTCTCTGAGCTCAGTGAGACCTCAGTGTGTGTGTGTGTGGTAGGGGGGGGGGGGGGGCAAAGGGATGCTGCAGCCCGTGCTGACAGCTCTCTGTGTAAGTGATGATTTTACACAGAGTGCTGTCACAGATCACACAGACTGCAGCCATCCCCACAGAGTACACCAAGCACCACTTTCCATGTCTCATGAACATCTGTCCAAGTGTCCCCATGAACTCCTGTACAGTGAACAAAAAATCTGTCACAGTGTCTCATCAACAACTGTACCAGTGCACAAAGCATCCGTCACAGTGTCCCAGTGTCCCATCAACATCTATACCAGTCTACAAAAACATCTGCAACAGTGCAATAGTGTTCCATTGCAACAATATAAGAGCATGAGCCTGGCTGAAAATATCAGCACCACATCCCTATAGTAACTTCAAACCCAGGATGACTCATCCCAATGTGTTTATCCTGGTAAGCTTCTTCAATGGTTCAAGGGGGTATATGGTTAGAAAGAGATCGGTGTGAGAAACAGATAATCTTAGAGGTATCCAAGAGGTGCAAACATATTCCCCTCCAACACAGCTAGATAAATTGGTGCGGATGGACAAACAGATCAAAGAGCCCAACCCTGGGCCCTTAAACTGACCCCAGATATGTGGGGAGCAGATGGAGATTAGCGATCGGTTGCTACATTTATCAAAACCATAAGAACAAGTGCTGCTGTGTTCCAACAGTAAGGTGCTTGAAGTTAAATCCCAAATACGTGGTCAAATACTCCCCCAGAAGCCGTGGAGATGTGCCTCCATATTGGCCATCCTTTCCAGTTCTGATATGTGTTATATTTGCAATTATTGATATACATACGTTGTAAATATATGCATGTTTGTATATAGGAGCCCTGCGCTACTATGTATAATTCTGAAGATAGATAGGTATCAGGGTCTGCTGCTATAAACCTGGTGCGTGTTCAAGGCTAAACAAGATTGATTATAAAGATGGTAGAGCGCTTCCCTTTAAATCATAAAGTTCCTATGTGCAACAAACAAATTAATATGATATAAAACCACATTACAAATAATGAGTATAAAACACTAATAGCCACCGTGATGGTACAACAAACCGTATGTAAATATATCTTCCCACGAAATCCATACAGTGTTAAAGTGCTAGTGCATAGAGATCAGATACATCCGCTGGTACCCGTGTTAACATATATATAATTTGTGGTGAGAATAAAAGACCAAGGCATGAATCCGTGACTATTTTGCAGGTAAACAACACCTCCTGTGTCCCTCTCACCTTCACATTTATGCGCTCACCTCCATAAAAGCTTGGTCACCATGCGCCTTCCCCTTTAAGGGGCACAAACAATCCCTTGATGAGCAGATATAGACTTCTCCAATGCAGAGAGTCCTAGGTGGTCCACAGTGACAGCACTCACAAAGCATTAAAGGAAAACTGACATAGTGCCAGTGTTGCCAACCTCCCGCAGCGTTTTTTACTGGCAAATCATGGAAAATTTTACTGGCAGAGCACATTTTTTACTGGCAACCTGAAAAATAACTGAACTCCTATTAAAAACTAAGACAATTGATGTTTAAACACAACATGGAAACACTGACAATACCCATATCAAGTAGTTTGCCCAGTTTACACTTAAAAAGTCAGCACAGTATGACAAATTATCTGACCCTGATATTTATAGACAGTTCTAAAAATCACTGATTTTTACAAATTGTCAGTAAATTTACTGGCGGTTGGCAACACTGCATAGTGCTGAAGCGGATGTATGTGATCTCTATGCACTAGCACTTTATCACTGTATAGATTTCTTGGGAAGATATATTTACATAAGGTTTGTTGTACCATCACAGTGGTTGTGATTAGTTTTTTACACTCATTATTTGTAATGTGGTTTTGTATCATATTAATTTGTTTGTTGCACATAGGAACTTTATGATTTAAAGGGAAGCGCTCTACCATATTTATATGCATGTATGGTATACACATAAGGAAGGACCTCTACCTTCAGGGGTGTATTGGTTGGAGTATCATGTGGGGATATCATTTCTTGTTTTTAATGGGATAATATCCCTCAATTTTGTCTTTTTAATACACTATTTGTAATAAAAATATTTTTTATCATTACATATGTATTGGTATTGATTTTGAGAGGGGGTTCTCATATTTAGGTTTGCTGTTCAATTGCAACATCAACATCTGTCGGTGTCAACCGGTGGACAATCAACATCTGCCAAAGTGTGCAAGTGCACAAAAACATCTGTCATTGTACAAGTTCACAAAAATATCTGTCAGTATAACAGTGTCCCACCAATAAATAAAACATATACAGCACCCCCGTCCCCCCATGCTCACATACAAAGGCGAACGCACACGTTGGTCCCGTACGCTTACATAAATGGCGATCGCACCACATATGTAAGGTAACGCTGTGGACGTCAGAGCGAGAGCAATAATTCTAGCACCAAAACCCCCTGTGCAACTCTAAGCTGGTAACCAAGAAAGGCTTATAAAGCCTATGGAGGTTTTTAGATATGGACAACTGACAATTTTGCCCAAAATTTATGTCCTTTTTTCCCCACAAATAGAGCTTTCTTTTGGTGGTATTTGATCACCTCTGCAGTTTTCTTTTTTTGTGTTATAAGCAAAAAATAGCAAAAATTTTGAAGAAACCCAATATTTTTTACATTTTGCTATAATACATATTAAACCCCCCCCCCCCCCCAAAAAAAAAAATGTATTCATCAGTTTAGGTCAATATGTATTCTACATATTTTTGGGAAAAGAGAAAAAAACAATAAGCATATATTGATTGGTTTGCGCAAAAGTTATAGCGTCTACAAACTATGAGAATTGATTTATTGCATTTTTATTATTATTTTTTTTTTTTTTGCTAGCAATGGCGGTTATCTGCGATTTTTATCAGGACTGCAATATTGCAGCAAACATATCAGACACTTTTGACATAAATATATATAAATATATACATATAAATAGCCACTGATTACTGTATAAATGTCACTGGCAGGGAAGTGGTTAACACTAGGGGCGATCAAAGGGTTAATATGTTCCCTGTCACAGTGTTCTAACTGTATGGCGGCTGGGATGACTGGAGGAGGAGAGAGAACGCTGCTTCCATATACTGGGAACATACGATCACTCTCCTCTCCCCTGTCAGAACGGGGATCCGCTTGTTTACATTCACTGTGGGGGATCGATCGCGGGTGGCCGAGTCTGCCCCACCCACTGATTGGCTCCCCCCACTAGCCAGTGAGCGCACGAGCACGCCTCTAGTGGCGCGCGCATGCCCACAATACACGCTCCCATGCCCGCCGTCACACCCACGCCCGCCGTCAGATGGCGGCGATTCGGGCAGCGGAGCCATGCTGCCGCCGTCAATCCACGGCGGGCAGTCAGGAAGAGGTTAAAATTTATTTATGCATTAGTGTGTAAAATTATGTTTCAAAAAATTGCTGCGCAAATATGCTGTGACATTTGCAAAACCCACCATTTTATTCTCTAGGGCATCTGCTACAAAAATATATAATGGTTTGGGGATTTAAGTAATTTTCTAGCAAACATACTGTCAAAAAGTGTTGGAAAAAGGTCTGGTCTTAAAGTGGATAATGTCTGAAGGTACTCCTTGGATGTTGCGTCTCTCTGTGGCTAGGCTCTGAAAAAGTCTGACACATGTGGTATCGCCATACTCAGGAGTAGCAGAATGTGTTTTAGGGTGTAGTTGCAAGTATGCCTATGCCGTGTGTGAGAAATACCTTGTTAACCACTTCACCTCCGGAAGAATTTCCCAGTTTAGGACCAGAGCACTTTTTGCGATTTGGCGATGCGTCGCTTTAACTGACAATTGCACGGTCGTGCAATGTTGTACCCAAACAAAATTTGTGTCCTTTTTTCCCCACAAATAGAGCTTTCTTTTGGTGGTATTCCATCCCCTCTGCGTCATTTCTGATCACCGCTATAAACAAAAGAAGAGTGACCATTTTGCAAAAAAAAAACAAATTTCTTAATTTTTGCTAAAATTCAAATCCAAAAAAAAATATAAAAAAACATTTTTGTTCACCGGTTTTGGCCAATTTATATTCTTCCTCATATTTGTGATAAAAAAAATCACAATCGGCGTTTATTGATTGGTCGCGTTTACGGATGGTGAGAATTAATTTCTGGGGTTTTTATTTATTTTTTACTAGTAATGGCGGCAATCTGCGATTTTTAGCGGTACTGCGATATTGCAGCGGACATGTCAGACATTTTTGACACTTTTTTGGGACCAATGACATTTATTCAGCGATCAGAAATTTAAATGTCCACTGATTACTGTATAAATGTCATTGGCAGCGAAGGGGTTAACCTGCAGGGGGAGATCTAGGGGTTAACTGTGTTCCCTGGGTGTGTTCTTACTGTGGGGGGGTTGGGCTACCATGGGCATGAGAGATCTAACTGATCCCAGTGACAGGTATCAGTAGATCTCCCATGCCCACACTGTCAGAAAGGGGAACCGCTGTGTTTACATCGGCGGTTGCCCGTTCTTTGCCTGTGGCCGCCCATCACGGCTCGCCGGCGGACATTGGGTCCACCCGAGCCGCGGGCACACTCCTCAGGAGTGCGGCGAGCGTGCGCCCCCTAGCGGCCATTCGCAGATCGCTGCTTTTTTATGGCAATTCTCGGCCAGCGTCCACACTGCCGCCGTAAATATGTGATAGGCGGTGTGGAACTGGTTAATAAGACATTTTTGTTAAAAAAAAAACTATTATTATTACCGTATATACTCGTGTATAAGTCGACCCGTGTATAAGCCGACCCCCTACTTTTGCCCAAAAAATATGGGAAAACGTATTGACCCGCGTATAAGCCTAGGGTGGGAAATGCAGCAGCCAGAACACAGAGACAGGGAGCCAGAACACAGGGATTTTAGCCAGGACACAGGGATATTAGCCAGGACACAGGGATATTAGCCAGGACACAGGGCACAGGGATATTAGCCAGGACACAGGGATATTAGCCAGGACACAGGGCACAGGGATATTAGCCAGGACACAGGGATTTTAGCCAGGGCACAGAGACTGTATCCAGAATACATAAGGGATGAGTAAGGTAGTTTCACATTAAACAGAGCTGTACTGCTTCTAAGAGCCGTTCTGTGCTTGTAACTGTGACTAATCACATTGGAATGTAGAGAATGCTGAGAGAGGTGTCAGATTTTCAGCTTGATGTCGGCAGGTGGGCGGGACAAGCTGATGTTAGCTGTTCAGTCCCTCCCACCTCCTGATCTCAGTGAAGAGCTGCAGCTCTCTCTCAGCATTCTCTACATTCCAATGTGTTTAGTGACAGTTACAAGCACAGAATGGCTCTTAGAAGCAGCACGGCTCTGTTTAATGTGAAACTACTGATCACCCACAGACACTGACTCGAGTATAAGCCGAGGGGGGTCTTTTTCAGCACAAACAATGTGCTGAAAAACTCGGCTTATACACGAGTATATACGGTACTTCATTTTCCAAAGAATTGTTTGAAAAAATTACAAATTCAAAAAGCTTGCCATGACTGAAATCTGAAAATTGGCCTTGGCAGGAAGGGGGGGAAAGTGCCTAGTATTGATGGTCATACATATCATTAATTTCTTTGGACTATGTCTCTGTACAAATATTTTTTTTTTCTGCTTCAGCGCTGGAGCCCATGCAGTGATTAGCCGGAGCCGCGGACCAGGAAGTGGCAGGGTTTTTAATGGGTCTCCTTTACTGATCTGAAATCTCAATATTATCTTCAACTACTCCATGCATGCACTTGTCAATTTGACTTCATAACTATGAGGTTGACCACCACTAGGCTGGAATCCCTTCTGTGAGCTGAGTCTTTGCCACAAGTCCACTCCAATATCTATTTGCAAAATCAAGTGCTTCCGCCCATGATCAAGTGCAGAGAGAAATGGTCATAAGATATTACGAGTTTGGATAATGATGACTAGGACAATGTCTGGAATTACCCCTTCCAATAAATAATCTCAGTCAGAGATAGGTTTAAAAAGTTTAAAATTATACATCGTTCTTATCTTATACCAGCAACGTTTGGGATAGATCTTGACCAACTTCTCTAGTACTTTTTGGAGGTGCCCTTGTGCAACAGCAGACTTTATTCACATATTTTGAACATGTGGTGGAATAAGCAACTAAGGGACTCAAGTTTTGCAATATATTACATCCTTAACCAATGTCTCTATCCCCCAGGATCCTGGAGGTTGTCTGTTAGGCCTGGTGAAACCCTTGGCCATGTGGAAATCAACCAGAACATTACTTGGCCTATGGTTATTTTTATACCAGAAATGCAATTGTTCTCCTCTGGAAATCTCAAGATCCTCCAACTCTGAACTGTTCGAAATCCTTGATTAACTACTTGATCCTTGAGGAGTAAAAATGGCTACTGAGTTTTCTTAGCCCTGTAGGGACATGCATGATCCACATGGTGTTGTGGTTGATATGTGGGGGGATTGCCCAGCCAGGGGTGGGGTGATCCCATTCTGTTGGACCTATTGCAGGAAAGGAGCTGTCCGAAAATGGCAGGTTTTGGTCCAGTGCCCTCCAGGTTCTCATTGCGCATGCGCTGTGACGAACACACTGCAGTGACATTGCTGAGCAGAGACAGACCTGCGGTGGGGGCATAAAGGAGGGGCATCCCCCACTCATGGCGTCTACCCTATTTGACAGACAAGCAGAAGGTTTCCATCTCTGTGGGCCTGAGCACCACAATGTTTTAAAGTATATGGAGTACATTTATAACAGGACAATTTTAAGACAAAGTATTTGCTGAATGCTTTATTGTACAGTATTTATGTTTATACATCCTCTAAAAAGCTCAATGCCCAACTTTTTTGTATTGAACTAAGGGCCCCCTATTACATACAAAAAGTGGGTACAGCTTCCCTTAATTATTTCTTTGGGAGATTCAAAGTTTGTTATGGTATTGGTTTAATATTTTTAATAGAATACCTACAGTACATGTCAGTGAGATATATATTGAGTATCGGTGACATCTAGTGGTGGTTTTTGGCATTTCTATAGCTCTATTTAAAGTGGTATTAAACCCAAAACCAAAAATGTAAAATGCTGCAGCTTCTCAATCAATTTTTTTTCCTTTTGTTTTCACCTGGTGATCAGGCCAGTAACACACTTCTTGTATTAGCATGTCTCCACTCTGGGTGAAGGAGACACCTTTGGACAGCAGCATTGTTAAATTGGGGGAGAAGAGGAAATGTACCTGCAGATTTAAATACACTAAAAACTGAAGTTTAACTGCAGCTCACAATTTATAAGCAGTTACAGTAGCAGCTTTTTCCTTTGGGGATAAAGGTTTTACATAAGTAAATGCTGATCATTGTAAAGAGTAAATTGTTTGTCCCATCCCTGTAACTGCTACATCGCAGAACAGCTTGCTCTGTTGAAAAACAGATCACCAGGTATAAATAAAGAAAAGAAAGACAAAAAAAGAAAATGAACGCAGCCATCACATCTAAGGATTGGTAAACTACAAAATAAAAAACGTTTGATTTGGGGTTTAGAAATGTGTAGCGCCCCCTACATAGGTAGGAGTCAGTGAGTAGGTTTTTGGAAGATGAGGAAAATTTAATCAGGTCTGACTGAGGTGCAGGCCTGATTGTTTTGTTTCTGGGCTGGGAGTGGGTCAGGTAGGACTGGGTGATTCACAGAGGAGGTCACCAGAACCCCCCACTTCTTCCAGAGACTGGTAGAATGTTCTGGACAGAGAGCAGGGAGGGAGGTGTAGCCATCTGGGGTGTTCTAAGGAGCCCTGACCAATCACCCATCTGGATTGGCAGGGGGCAGGCCTCCCTAAATACCCAGGGGCAGCTCAATCTGGGAGGAGTGAGTTCGGGTGGAAGAGCTGGAATGTACCTGAGGTTGCGGAGGCCTCACCTGGGAGCCCCCAGTCTGGGGGGGGGGGGTGACCTTGAGGCCTGTGAGCTTGGGTGCAGGAGGACAGTGAGATCTTGGAGGAGAAGCACAAGGGAGCAGGAGAGCAACAGACAGTACTACTGGAGAAGCTCAGCAAGGAGTCCACCGGGTGGTGGGTGAGTGGCTGGCACACACCTTGGAAAGCTGTAGAGGCATGCCGGAGCAAATTGGGGTGAGAGACGATCTGGGAAGGATGCCGAAGTCATTGAGGAACTGTGGTGTCATGATGGTAGTGGAGAAGGCCAACGCAGTTGGAGTGGCTGACAGGGCCTGAAGCAAGAGGATGGGCTGGGAGTAGTAGTCCATCAGGCCGGCTACCACAGCAGTGTTTTCCACACAAATGGGGACTGGCTGTCGCTACCTGTAATGGATGGTTCTGAGGTCCTGCTCACCGCATGGCAGGTCTCACCATGTGCTAGTCAGGCTGAAGAGATGGAGAAGGCCTAGTAAATTTCCTTCTGGGTCTGGATAAGTAATGTGCAGGGGAGAGGAACCAAAGTTTATAGAAGCAAGTGATGTGCTGGAGGAAGATAAGTGATGTGCTGGAGGACAAGAAGTGATGTATATACAGAGGTGTATATAGTGGTCCCGTGTAAATGATGAACTAATTCTGTGGGCATCCCATAACATCCCAATCCCCATCCAAGTTCAAATCCGCTAATGAAACAAAACAAAGTACCAGCCTGTTCTGTGTCTCTGTGGTATGGATGTGATTGTCCTGGAGGCACAGGTGCAAAGAAGACAGCGGGAGCAGGTCAGCCTGTCCAGGAGATCTCCCAAGTGGCAGTCTAGGAGCACTAGTGAGTGAGACAGTCTGGGAGGACTGGGAGTGGAAGATCAGCTGGTAGGGCTAGTGAAAGGGGCAGCTGCAGCCAGACGAGCTGTCAGAGCCTGAAGAGGTGGTGCTGGGACCAGTGACTATGGGAGGAAATGCAGTGAAAGTGCTTGTGGTGTCACCCCATTGTTCTCACGTATAGGGGCCCGCAGTCCCTGCCTGTAAAGGGCTGTTGCTGCTACATTTTCCTAGGATGACACCATGGTGGATCTGCAAGCAAGTTTTGTGCTGGAGGAAGGAAAGGAGTGTATATAGACTGTATATAGTTGAAGTATCCCTGAAGAAATTTGTTATAAAGTTAAGTGGGCATCCCATAATACCCCTATCCCCATCCAAGTTTATTAACCCCTAAATAAAACATAAAAACAAAGCTGCTGGACTGTTTCCTGACTCAAGTGTGCCTGTGGAAATTCAGTGTGCCTGATTGTAAGGGTGGGAGATCCCTTTTCACCAGCGGCTCCTACATGGGTTGCGCTACATATGAATACCAATGGACTTGGAATACTTGACTGAGTGTGAGGGATTATTTAAATAAAAACTTTTCTTTCACTTTAATGTTCAATCATGATTTTAAACAAAATAACATGAACACCTGTGTAAAATGATATATACTTACATTGTAGACACTCACGGTCTTCTGTCTCCACTATTATAGAGGGACAATTATCTTCCACATTTGTTTGTATGCCCTCATTTCTCCTGCGATCCTATGGGGGAATTTTTTCTAGGCTGGTAATGAGACTTAAAAGCTAATACTGTATGTATATATATCTTCATTTAGATCTTTATCATTTGCAACTAAAATATATGTTATATATCACCCTCACTTCTGTCCTCTCCTTATTACTGCACCCACCAACTCCTGCTTATTCTAAATCCACACACACAAAAAATCTCCAGGACACTGGGGCATATCCCTTCATATAAATTGCATTCCCAAATTACCTCCCTCACCCTTCTGCTTCTCTTAACCTCTGGAGATATATCCCCAAACCCTGGACCTCTATCATTTAGCGGTATTTAACACACCCATTACCCAACACCCCCTGGCAGCAGCCGCAATCTACACAATTTAGTGCCCATTTCTCTTCTCCCAAAGACCAGACTCCCTTTGGAATTCCCACTCTTTCTATAACAAACTCACTTCTCTCCGTGACCTCTTTATTGCTAACTCATTTAATCTACTCGTCATTACTGAAACCTGGCTTCATAAATACGACACTGCGTTCTCTGATGCCCTATCCCATGGTGGTCTTCTCTGGACACACTCCAGGTCCAGTGGACGTAAGGGAGGTGGTGTTGGGATCCTTATAGCCCCTCATAGCACCTTTCAGATACTTCAACCACCTCCCTCTCTGTCAATCTCCTCTTTTGAAGCACACTGCATTCGTCTTTTCTCTCCAGTTTCTCTAAAGATAGCTGTGATCTACCGACCCCCTGGACCGGTATCAGCCTTTGATGACTTCTCTGCCTGGCTACCCTACTTTCTCTCTTCTGAATTCCCCACAATCATTCTCGGTATCTTCAACATCCCTATTAATACTAACACTCCTGCTACTTTCAAACTTCTCAGTCTAACTTCCTCCTTTGACCTGAAGCAATGGATACATGCCCCTACTCACCCTTGAGGCAATACCCTTGACCTAGTTTTCTCCCACCTATGCACTCTGTGCAACTTCTCCAACTATCCATTTCCTCTCTCTGATCAAGACCTTATTAGCTTCACTCTCTCCCTCTCCTTCACCTCCTTTCCCTCCAACCGCTTAAAAGTTACCCGCAGAAACCTACTTCATCTCAACCCTTCTCTTCTCTACTCTGCTACTGATGACCTATATGACAAAATCTCACCCCTATCCTGCACTGACCTAGCCACTTATGTCTACAACACTTCACTTCTAGCCTCAATGGACTCACTGGCCCCCCTCACTACCCACAGAATCAGGCCCTGACCCCTTCAACCTTGGCAAACAGATGATACTAGAAGTCTGAAATAACACTGCCGTGTTCATGAGCGCCTGTGGCATAAGACTAAATCTCAGAAAGATTTCAACCAATACAAAACTGCCCTCCAAAAATACAATTCCAGCCTCCTCACTGCCAAGCAGACCTATTGTATCACTCTCATTAGAAACGTATCATCCCGTCCCCATCAACTCTTCTCTACATTCAACTCTCTACTTTGTCCTCCACTGCCTCCACCCACCAACTCACTCACTAACCAAGAGATTGCCAATCGCTTCAAACTGAAGATTGATACAATTTGCGATGAGATCTCTGCTGTTCAGATACCCTCCATGCTTTACACTTCATGCCCACAGGTTCAATCATTACTTCCCTCTCTCAACCTCACCACTATAGACGAGGTTGCTAAACTACTTGCCAATGTCCATCTTACCACCTGGCCTTTGTATCCTATTCCCTTGCAAATGCTACGTTCACCTTCTGGCTCTATTCTAAACTCTAACTCGCATCTTTTTTTTTTTAAATCTCTTTATTTTTTGCGCAGGAACAAACACAGACAAGTTTCAGGCAAGCCTGAACCACGCAGGAGAGGCCTGCCCAGCGCAAAAATAAAAACATATCCAATAAAGCAAAAAGAAAGAAAATCACAAACGTGAGCTCTGTGATAAAAATACATGCATGTAACCGCAGGTGCACATACTGGTACATTAGTTTTGAAGCAGACATTCTCTCCCTTTAGTACATATAACAATCCCCCCCTCAGGTCCTGTTTCAAATAGTGGATATTATGCTGTGTCGTCCTTTTCCAACCATTTAATCCATATTTTATCAAACTTTCGCGGGCATCCCCTGTTGATATAAATGGATTTGTAGAGGGGTAGCTGTGAATTGACTAGCTGTCTCCAATAAGCAGCTGTTGGGGCCAAGGGCTTCCTCCAATGAAGCGCTATCACTTTCCTGGCATAGTATAGGAGGAGACCAATCAATGTCCTGCCGGCATTTGTGTTTGACAGATCCTCTTCCATTTCCACCAAACATATCAGAGGTGTGGGGGAGAAGGAGACCTCAGCAACCACTCTGATCGTGTTAGCTACCTTGTTCCAAAAAGCTTGGATCACCGCCGGGCATGTCCAAAAAATGTGGAAGAAATCTCCCTCGGCCCCTTGGCAATGCCAGCACATTGGTGAGACCTCAGGATTTAGGCGATGTACTCTGTTAGGGGTAAAAAAAGCTCTACGAAGAATTGTGAATTGAATTAGCCGATCTCTAAGTGAGACCTGCTGTTTAAATTGTGCTTCCACATATCAGACCAATCATAATCATCCATCTCCGGTATATCTATCAACCATTTATGTCTAAGTGCGGTAAGATCAGGTAGTGCAACCATTGACGATTGGGAGTATAGCTCGGAGGTTGGCTTTACAAGGGAATCCGAATGCAGGAGGGTCTCGAGGTCTGAGCATTTTAAAGTTATAGATTGGCGAGAGAACTGACTGCCAAAGGCGTGAGCAAACTGCATATGTCTGAAGCGGTATGAAGGTGGAATACGACATTTGGTCTTCTAGACTCCAGTCGAAGCCCTTGGTTCCAGGCCTTAATTGTGGTTAACGTTGAGGGAGTGAGAGGGTACGGAGCCCTGAGACCTCTATACAGTAATAACCTTAATGCCTCTAGTGAACCTAGAATTGCCACTTCAAGCATTGTACATGAGTTAGTGACCTCAGATTGTAACCACCAGTGAGCAGTCACCAGCTGTGCAGCCAAATAATATTTGTGACTATCTGACAAAGCTAATCCCCCGTGTAAGGTGGGCCTCATCAAGGTGGTGAGTTTATACTGTGGGTCTCGGTTCCCCCACAGGAAAGAGGAGGTTATACTGTTTAATTGTGTGAAGAATGTTTTTGGAATCCACTGAGGTGAATGGCGGAAAAGATAATTGAGCTTGGGAAACAGTTTCATTTTCAATAGATTGATTCACCCTAACAAAGACAATGGCAGCCTGCCCCACGCCTTCAGCCTCTCCCTCATTTCCTGCAACACTGGTGTCAGGTTAAGCGAGACATAATCAGAAGCCCTTCTAAATATCGGAATGTTTCCACCCACTGCAATGGAAGATTAGGTGGAGCATGGGAGATAGCAGCCTGATCTATGGGGAACAAGACCGATTTGTGCCAATTGACTTTCAGGCCAGTGACCCTCGAGAAAGTGTTCAACACATGAAGCATGCCCTGCAATGATGGACCCGCATCCTGTAGGAACAGTAGGAGATCGTCGGTGTACAGGGCCACTCGCTCCTCGATCCATCCCACCCGTAGTCCACGGACATCAGAGGATACCTGTAGAGCCTCAGCCACAGGCTCAATGGCCAGGGTGAAAAGGGTCGGAGAGAGAGGGCAGCCCTGCCTAGTGCCACGGGTCAGACGCAGAGGGGTCGACAAGGCACCTCCAAGCCTAATCAAGGCCAATGGTTGTGTGTATAGAACCTTGACCCATTGGATGAACCTTAGTGGCAGTCCCATGCTCCGGAGCACCTCCCACAGAAAAGGCCATTCGACCGCGTTGAATGCTTTCTCAATGTCGAGTGAGGCAATGACCCTAGTACCAGTATTAGAGTGTTGGGCATGTACATTTGTGAAAAGTCTGTGACTTTTGATGTCTGTGGATCTGTGAGGCATAAAGCCGGTTTGGTCAGAGTCAATAAGTGAGCTAATTACCTGGCTAAGTCTTGAGTTCAGTAGTTTTGTCAAGATCTTCATGTCACAATTAACAGTGCTATAGGTCGGAATGAGGCACACTGTGTCGGGTCCTTAGGGGCTTTGTAGATTAAGGTAATATGTGCGTGCTGCATAGAAGGTGGCAGTGCATCTTCAGCCAGACAAAGCGTTTAGAGTACTGCTAATTTAGGGGCCAGAAAAGGACAGTGGGCTTTGTAGAAATCTATGGGGATACCGTCGGGGCCTGGGGAAAGGACATAATAACACTTTTCACCTCATTGGCAGTAATGAGGCGCACCAGAAACTCTCTCTCCCTGTCCGACAGCCAACCCAGGGCCAGTGGGTCAAGGAGAGTGTTGAGTTGGGAGGGCTCGAAGTCTGGCGGGATAGTAGTGGTGTATAATTGAGTGTAGAAGAGAACAAATTCATTCAGTACTTCTTCTGAGGTGGTTACCTTCACGCCATTTGAGGTGCAAAGTTCGGGTATTATGGTGGAGGGCCTATCGTTCTGGGAAAGCATGGCAAGGAACTTCCCATTCTTGTCCCCTTGCTCAAAGAACATTTGTCTGCTATCCTGGAGATCCAGCCGAGTTTTCTCAGTCATGTGAAGGTGTAAGTCCCTCTTAGCTGCCTGTAGGCCATTAAAATTTTCGGGGGTGGCAGAGGCCGCAAATAGAGTAGTCCTCTCCTCAATGTCTTTCTGTAAAGCAGTAATCTCGTGGCGCTGTTCAACCCAAATTGCTGCCGCAAGCGATATTTAGTGCCCCCTAACGTAGGCTTTGAATGCATCCCACTCAATGCCAGGAGAAGCAGTTCCTGCATTGGACTGCCAGTAAACCTCCTTTGCCACAGGCATTTCCGCCAAAGCTTTAGGATGGGTAATCCATTTCACTCCCAACCTCCACATGGACGCATTACGTAGTTCCCCTGATTTTAGTGAGACTGCCAATGGACTGTGATAGAATAACCCACTAGGCAGGTATTCAGCCGTGAGAACATCCCGCAACATTGCAGAATTGGCAAAAGCCAGGTCTATTCGGGAAGCCATTTTGTGAGATTTGGAGAAGCAAGAGTAGTCCCTACAAGAGGGGTTCCTCCATCTCCAGACCTCCGTCAGCTCCGCCTACTGTGCCCATATGCCAAGGTCTCCCACTTTAATTTCAGAGGATGAAGGCCTATCCAGCTCTTGTGACAATATTAAAGTGAGATTATCACGTATTTCTGTCCCCACATACTTAAGACAACCAGTACAAATTTACCTGTAGGGTCAGTATGAATCGCATCCACCTTACAATTGAGGGATTTGCTGCTCAATACTGAGACTCCCCTAGCATAATTAGAGTATGTGGCGTGGAACGCCATTTGAATCCGAGGCTTTTTTAGTGCTAGAATTTTGCTGCCCGTGAGGTGTGAAGGAGCAGTATTTGTGGGGCGTAGGACTTCACATATTTGTGGGGCGTAGGACTTCACATATTTAAACATGAAAGCCCGTTTGAACTTTGAGTTGAGTCCTCGCACATTCCACAACATAATCGTGAAAGATCCCTTTGTCGAGTCAGCCATGGATGTGCGGGACTAATAGAGTAATGAAGCGGGGGGTGATAGAGGACAGGGACCCAAGGGGCAGCAAAATATGCACCCACCAGTACCTGCACGGGATAAAAAGGATTACATGAGATATCACAGAGCCACTAAACAAAAGAATAAAAAGGAAAATAAAAAATAAAATTAAAAAAAAGACGAAAAAACCCATAAAGGGCAATACAAAACTGGTATACCCTGGGCCAACAGGCCCGCCCTACCAATGCATCCTGTGATCATTTTGCAAGAGCCCAGGAGCAACGGTTTTTACCCAAAAACAAAAACCAATCACGTTAAGTAACCAAGTTCAAACTTTGAAAAAAAAAGGGGGTGATGTCCATATGCGGTTTGCCCGGAAGGCAGAGACCAATAGGACAGCTAGCAAGCTAACAACTCTTTAAGCAAGTGAGCACTATACTATGTTGGTGCCTGAACGAATGGTCAGAGTAAATCACACAGTAGGATTCCAGTCCTTAAATTGTAAATTAACTTTCAGCATTAAGCCTTAAATGAAAATAGGCAGATCTTCGTGTGGTCGATGCTGTAGGTGTTTGCTCATAGAGGTTAGGAATGAAAGGCTAGTTAACATCCAGCCAGGCCATCGCAGCTTCTGCTGTGTCAAAAAAACGGACTGTGGTACCATCCGCCACTATTAACTTGCTCGGAAAGAGGAGGCTATATTTGAGCCCTTTCTCACAGAGCCTTTTCCGGGCCTCGGGGAAGGTGCGTCTTCTCTGTTGGACTTCCGGCAAGAAGTCCGGAAAGATGGAAATTTTAGCATCATTATATCGGAGGTTAGGAGTGTTTCTGGCGGCCGCCAGTATCATGTCTCGGTCTCTGTAATTAAGGAGCCGCAGAAGAAATGGACGAGGTGATGCTCCAGGTATATAGAGGGCAGGAGGCACCCGATGGGCCCGCTCTATAACAAATGTGGGTGGCAGTTCACGAAGGCCCAGCAGGTTGGTCAGGAAGGTCTCAGCGAATTCAGCTGGCTTAGCACCTTCAACCCTTTCCGGTAGACCCAGGATCCTGAGATTGTTACGGCGGAGGCAATTTTCTGTGTCCACCGCCTTGTCCTGCAGCGCCTTCACCTGTCTCTGGAGAGCATGGAGTTCCGTGAAATCGGTGCGGAAACCTCCTCAACTTTCAATCCTGTCCTCAGCCTCCCTTAGGCGTGAGCAGAACTTATCCAAACCATTGCGAATAAGTCCTATATCAGTGGAAACATAGTCAATTTTTGCTGTGAGGGTCTCCTTACAAGCAGTTATGACCGCTAATAAGTCAGCGGATGTAGGTTCAGCCGCAGAAACCTTAGAGGCAGGCGTCTGCGTGCCTTTCAACATGGTGCTTTTTGTGAGCTGGCAGGTGAGGAGGCGACTGCGGCTTTGGCACTATGTGTGGTTGTTGCCAGGCGGCTGGAGCGGAGCTTATCAGAGAACATAGGCATAGCCAGGGGCAAAGTCTGGAGAAATCTGGGATTAAGACAGGACTCGTCTCCCCCCAGATTAATACAGCTCACCAGGGCAGGCTATTTGTGGAGGATTATACCCCCCAGCTACCTCCCCTAGCTGTGTGGGTAAGTTCAGGAGAGTCTTTCTCATCTGTGCTAATGACCCCCAGAGAAGAACCCAAGATGGTGGCAATCCACATGCATGTAGAGAGTACACCAAGCCCCCCACTCACCCCCCAAGACAGCCCTCCAGGGCAGTTATGAAAGGACCAGGGCAGACCAGCAATAGTGAGCAGGAGAGTATATAAATGCAGTCTATTTGCACCCCAGGACCGCATCAGAGAATTGGGATGCCAGCTGCAGGCCGCTGCATGAGAAGGGAGACAGCTCTTCCCAAGATCCGCTCCCAAACAATCCCTAGGGCAGCCAGATGCAGAGCGGGGTGTAGTCAGGGGCACCTGGAGTGAGAATGAGAGGCCCAGAGCAATCCAGTCCCAAGGGCTGCAGGAGAGGAGGGCAAGATGGCGGCGACAGGTCGCGATGTGCGGAGGAGCCGTTTCGCACAGGATCACCCCCTTAGGCTATCCCTCGATCAGATCAGAGAGGAAGATCACAGCAGCCCCCCCCAGGTGAGGTGTATGGGAATAGATGCTTGAGACGTATGATGGCAGTGGCCACGGACTAGGCCGGAGGTGGCAGACTAGGCCCAGGGCAGTTAAACTCACCAATCCTGGAGATTGGCCCTGAAATGGCAACAGGGGTCGATGTAGGCTAGAGTCCTGACAAGCTGGGTCCAAGATGAGCGGTGTCGGTCGTACAGGCACTCAGAAGATGAAGGATGTCGTTTCAGGATCTCAGCTCTAGACGTCCTGCTTGGCTCACATCCGGTCACGCCCCCCCTAACTCACATCTTTAATCCCTCCCTCTCTTCTGGCATCTTTTCCAACTCTCTAAAAGACGCACTAGTTAGCCCCATACTTAAAAAGCCCTCCTTGGAACAATCCAATCTTGACAACTTACGCCCTGTCTCTTTGCTCCCCTTTTATCCAAACTCCTTGACCGTCTGGTCTAAAACCGACTGTGCGGCCACCTTGCTGATAATAGCCTTCGTGATCCCTTTCAGTCTGGTTTTCATCCTCAACACTCCACAGAAACTGCTCTCCTAATACTAACAAATGATCTACTAACGGCCAAAACCAATAGACCCTTTTCTGTACTTCTACTCCTGGACCTCTCTGCTGCCTTTGATACTGTTGACCACCCCCTCCTCCTCAAAAAACTCCACACTTTTGGTCTCCGTGATTGTACTCTTCACTAGTTCTCCTCATACTTATCCAACTGCTCCTTTAGTGTTACTTACAATTCAACTTCCTCCTCTCCTCTTCCTTTCTCTGTTGGGGTCCCCCAAGGTTCTGTCCTCGGACCTCTCCTATACTCAATCTACACCTCCTCCTTGGGTCAGTTGATAGCCTCCCATGGCTTCCAATACCACCTCTACGCTGATGACACCCAAATATATTTCTCTACCCCTCAGATCACTCCCGCCTTCTCTTCACGTATCACTAATTTACTAACAGATATATCAGCCTGGATGTCACACCACTTCCTCAAACTCAATCATTCCAAAATCGAACGTATAATTTTTCCTCCCCCATATGCCCCTTCCCCTGATCTCTCTGTCAAAATCGATGACACAACTATAAACCCATCCCCACATGCCAAGGTCCTAGATGTAGTTCTGGACTCTGAACTCTCCTTTAAGCCCCACATCCAATCACTGTCCAAATCTTGCCGCCTAAACCTCAGCAAAATCTGAAAAATACACCCCTTTCTAACTAATGACACAACAAAGCTCTTAATCCACTCCCTGGCCATCTCTCATCCCGACTACTGCAACTCCCTTCTCATTGGCTTACCTCTACATAGGCTATCCCCCCTTCAATCCATCATGAATACTGCTGCCAGACTTATCCACCTACCAATCGCTCTGTGTCTGCTACTGCTCTCTGTCAATCCCTCCACTGGCTTCCACTCACCCAACAAATTAAATTCAAAATACTAACAACTACTTACAAAGCCATCCACAACTCAGCCCTCAGTTACATCACTAACCTAATCTCTAAATACCAACCTATTCATTCTCTTCGTTCTTCTCAAGACCTCCTGCTCTCTAGCTCCTTCATCACCTCCTCCAATGCTTGCCTCCAGGACTTTTACAGAGCCTCTCCAATCCTATGGAACACCTTACCCCAAACTGTCCAATTATCTTCTACTCTATTAGCTTTTAGACGATCATACAAGGAAAAAAATAGTCATTTCCAGCGCTAGAGGACCTTCAGGATGACAGGCAACCAGAACAACAAGGGGTAGAAGACCAGATGTATGCTGCCCCCCTCGGACAGGGTAATCCGAAAGTGACTAAAAAACAAAATAAAAAGGAAGGCGCACACACTTAGTGCATTACCATTAAAAGTTTTAATGGAAATAAAAAAGTTAAAAATGAATACTCACAAAATGGCATCACAGAGCTGTGACAAGATGATAAAAATGGGAAAAAAGCACAAGGTGAGGTAAAACTGACGCGTTTCAGGGGCGCACCCCCTTCCTCAGAGCTGGGGTAACAGCTGATGCGCCCCTGAAACGCGTCAGCTGTTACCCCACCTTGTGCTTTTTTTCCATTTTTATCGTCTTGCCATGGCTCTGTGACGCCATTTTGTGAGTATACGTTTTTAACTTTTTTATTTCCATTAAAACTTTTATGGTAATGCACTAGGTGTGTGCACCTTACTTTTTGTTTTGTTTTTTAGCTTTTAGATGATCCCTGAAAACCCTTCTCTTCAGAGAAGCCTATCCTACCCACACCTAACAACTGTATTCTCATTTTCTCCATCAGCTCATCCCCCACAGTTATTACCTTTTGTCCCTCTTGACCCTCCCTTCTAGATTGTAAGCTCCAACAAGCAGGGCCCTCTGATTCCCCCTGTATTGATTTGTATTGTATTGATTTGTATTGTAATTGTACTGTCTGCCCCCATGTTGTAAAGTGCTTTACAACATGGGGGCAGAGAGTACAATTACAAACTGTTGGCACTATATAAATCCTGTATAATAATAATAATAATAATATGTTGAGATATTGAAAGTATTTTGTGTATACTTTATATACTAATGATGATTGTATATTTTAGATGAATTGCTGCTTGAAGAAGCAGATTTTCTGCAAAATGCACCCAGCTATTTCTCGCCAACTACCCAAGACTGCAAGATCAATTGTTGGGTTTATCACAAATGTAGCCAGGTGCTGCGCTACAGCAATATAGAGATAAATCCACTACCCTTTATTCTTCTCTCCCTCTTCTGAGATACTAATGTTATATATATATACACATATATACCAGCCAGCAGGGGGAGAGCTAAAGCCAAGTAAGTCCTTAGATATCTATGCAGAGTGCTCTAGGAACCAATCCATTTCCTATAAACTTTAATATTATTTTTATGAAAAATACTTTTTACTACATAATCCTATCTATTTTAAATTAATTTTGTAATTCACCACAGCACACATCTTTTAGAGGGTATCCATCCCTTCAAAGCACACTGCCCATCTGGGGGAGAATAAATACACTTGATTTAATACATACATTATGTTTGCCATTCCCTACTGTTCCACAAGAGGGAGCCTTCTATAACATGCAAATCATTGCTTTTTACAATTTTTGTTATTCAACTCTCACCACATCATATGTTTGTGTCCGCTAGAGGGAGCCTATCTCCCAAATAACTTGGCAAATATACACACATTCACATTCGTCTTTAATTTTAAGTTTTTATCTAAAAATTTCCTCTTATTAGACAATAAGCATTGGTTGCTTGTAGCTTATGAAGTTTTATCTGCAGTTTAGCCAATGATTGAATGGAATTGGCTATGAAATTGAGCAGACTTATATTTAAATAGGAAATGGTGTGCCGGACCATGTGACCCTCTAATGATGTCAGCACATTAAGCTGACGAACCGCAGCACACCATTTCCACTCGTTTTTGGAACGCAGGTGGACCGCACCTGCGGCGTCCCCTACTCGCTTATTTTAATGCTTTTTTAATGTATTTTCGTTGGTTTAAATAAATACGCTTACGTACTTCACCATACCAGCCCCCCCCCTCCTTTTTTTTTCCATCTCACCCTCCGTCCCCTTGAGGCCTGCTGTTTGGCCGCTGTTCGGCTCCATATCTGCTGGAGGAGACATCAGTTGCCCAGAGGATACCGACAGTGACAAGCACTTTTTATCCCTGTAATGGAGATCAATTGATTCCGGGAAGTAGGGTGTGCCACTGGGTGTTTGGTGAAGGAGTCTGATCTTTGGAATTCCTCCTACTGATCTGGGATACTGAATGATCCAGCACATTGATTTCCATAATGGGACATATTCACTGGATTTACTTTTTATCCTATTTTTATTTTTTGAATTTTTCATAATATCCAAGCCACATTACATGTACATTGGACTTATATTTATATATATTTTTCTGCAGTATTTTTTGCACTATCCCCAATTTTCGCACTGCATTTTTTCCTGCACTATTGTGTATTCTGTGACTATTTGCATTGCAATTCGGGACTGCACTTATTTAGCACTTACTTGCCATATTTTGCACTATATGTATCTTGCACTTTTTGAATCTTGAATATATATTTTTGTTTAACTGTTTATCTTGTTTATAACAATTTGCATATTAATCATGTGGTAGCGCGGTTTAAAGTTTTTGGTTCATTTAGTAGTTTATGTTTATGTAATTGCATTTCCATGTTCTGTGTACTGTGGGAGACCAGATATAGTGAACGCAGGGTCCTGGGTTTAGCAACACTTTAAGTGCAAAGACGCTCTTAAAGGGCCCCAATGATAGCTGGCAAAAAAAAAAAACTAAGAGGACTGTCCCTCCCGTAAAAATTTCTCTGCAAGCCCCCTTTGTTCCCCTGCCCCCTCCGATACCATCCTTCTTTTCTTTAGGACTGTGCCTATCCAGTCGGTCTAGGACTAGCATTGCTGCCATAAACACACTCTGGCAGTATAGTTCCAGTGCTCAGTAGATTCAAATTTACTACTGCTCACTGCTGCAAGGTAACCTTGCTACTGTTTATGCTTATCTGGACACCAAATGTCATCGTATGTCTGGCCCTTAGCATTAATCATGTTGTATGCTAAACTGTGTTATTCCTATTGTCAATCCATCTTATGCTTGCCTAGCTACCAACCATATGACAATATGACATGAGTGACAATATATTAAGTTCTCCTTTACTACCTGGTTTGATGCCTCTTTTCTTTAATATAGCACTACCATTGGGTAATAAGTATTGCTTTCAGTGATTTCTACGTTTGTACACTCAATCTATTGTGTCAATGGGGCTGAGGTTCTTTAGGTCGAGGCAAAGAACAGAGGTCTCATCCTATCCAGCGGCTCCTACGAGGGTATTGCTACACAAATAACTGAAACTCTTATGAATATAGAGATATCAGCATAATGTATAGGTAGAGGTATATGGAAGTATAAGTATACAAATGCAAGAGGACTCCTTAAAAACATATACCTTTTAACCTAACATGTGTATAAACTATTTGATCAAATCAAATGACTAAATCTTCACCTTAAAAAAGTCCCTTGCTTCTTTATGATTGGGCTTCCTTATATGAATAATCCCCATCTATATATTATTTTTCTAAAACTCTGTTTTCCCCTCTATAGGGCAGCCTACAATACCAGAGGATGCTCGGCCAAATTTGATTAGATACGGTCCCCCGTGGCTGGAGTCCTTGGACACTGCTTTGTTCTAGGATACCCCGCTACTTGGAGCCTTCCCAGTTCCCCTCTCAACTGTGTCATAATATTAGCCAGTTTTTGTTTTGGATGCCTTCAGATTTAAAAAAATGACCCTCCCCAAGACAGAGTAATTCTGAGTTCATTCATGGAACATCCACTGTTGTTAGACTGAATACATATTTACTCTCTTGACTCAAGTAATCTGTGCCCGGTATAGCTTTTGTGATGAATACCATCTGATCTCATTTAATCCTGGCCGCCTGACTTCTTTATATTACTCCCTTATGTATTATATAATGTTCTGAGAGATGAGTGGTTAAAGTGGTTGTATACCCCTTTTTGTCATTTTTACCTACAGGTAAGCCTATAATAAGGCTTTCCTGTAGGTAAAATGAATATCTCCTAAACCTGTACGGTTTAGGAGATATTCCCCCTACAAGCAGGCGCTGACGTCACGGCACATGCGCCATGATGTCCAGGCACTGGACCTTGCCGGAAAGTCTGCCGGAAAAAAAGGTCCCGTGAGCATGCGCGGGATTGATGTCTCATTGCTCCGGCCACTTACAGCGACGGTCCCGCGAACCCGGAAGGAAGCTCGAGGGAAGATGTCAGCTCCCTTTGCGGGGAGAGCCGCCCAGTTGGATCTTCGTTCTGAGGTAAGTATTTCATAATGAGCTAGTATGTGGTGCATACTAGCTCATTATGCCTTTGCCAGGTTTTTTTTTATTGTATGAGAGTATTCAACCGCTTTAAGGAGTGGAGCACAACAGGTTTGGTTGACACAAGTAAGTGTAACTGGCTTGTGATATTGGCATTTACTGGTGTGCGGGCATAGGCGGTGCCTAGGCACACCCTAATCACCCTGAGCTGCTCAGATTTCCCCTGCTGCTTGGCTGGAGAGAAAGGGACTGGGGAATCTCTGCCCCCAGTCCCTTTCTCTGCCCCAAATGTGAGACTTCAGGGGTCTGTGGGGCTCCTAAAAAATTGTAAAAAAAAAAATCATAATAAATTTAAAAATATTGTAAAAATTTAAAAAAAATCGTAAAAAAGCAATAATAAAAAAAAATAAAATACACATATAGCTCCTGGTGCCTTTTCTCAAAAATAGCTTGCCTATTACCAGCAAAATTGACTGAAAACAATAACAAGATTTGGCTCCTTTAGATGTCATTGAGATTAGGGGCTAAATTCAGGGTTTAGAGACTTTCTGCTAGGTCCATGGAACCTGGCTCAGAACCAGCTATGTTCCCTTTTCCTTAGTGGAGTTCCCTGAACTGGTGGGCCTGAAACAACCCCTTCTTTTGCCTTCTGGTTATGGCAGCCCTGGCACACGTGGTTCAATATGGATAAGTATGTTAAAGTTAAATATTACTAAGCAGACTGCTTACTGTAACTTACAAATCAGCATTTACATAACGCCTGTTCTGGTTCAATCCATCAAGAGTTTTCATCTCTTCATTGCTTAGTTCAAATTCAAAGACCTGAAAAAAAAACCAAAAACATTTCAGTCCATAAGAACACCATCATTTATGTAACATTCACATTCCCAAACTCACAAGCAGTGCACAAAATAAGTTCCATAAAGACATGGATGAGCAAGTTTGGGGTGGAGGAACTTGACTGACCTGCACAAAGTCCTGACCTCAACCCATTAGAACACTTTTGGGATGTATTAGAGTGGAGATTGTGAGCCAGGCCTTCTCATCCAACATCAGCACCTGATATCACAAATGCGCTTCTGGAAGAATGGTGCAACATTCCCACAGACACATTCCTAAACCTTGTGGACAGCCTTCCCACAAGAGTTGAAGCTGTTATAGCTGCAAAGGGTGGGCCAACTCATTATTGAGCCCTGCGGACTAAGACTGGGGTGCGGGCTGGTGCAAGGATTTTTGACACCCTAGGTGAAACCACACTTTGCAGCACCCATTGGCTCCACCCCTGACTCCCTCCCTTTGCCCTGCCCATGTGACAGGAGGCGGTGGTATACATGAAGCATCGGCTCTGCTTCCTCTAACGCTGGCTCCAGGGCAGTGCTGCGCCCAATTACACTACGGATGGAGCAGCTGCCTTAGACTGAGTTAGTTACATGCTGCAGCCTGCAGAGCATGCAGATGTGGAGGGAAACCAGTGGCCAGGCACCCCTAGGCAGCAGTGTGCCCTAGGCAGCTGCCTAGTTTGCCTAGTGGTAGAACCGGCCCTGCTGGGATGTTTAAGACCGAGCCTCATTTTGGAGTTTGGAGGTTATCAGCTAAAAACAGGTTTTTTTGCTATAAAATTACTTAGAACCCCCAAACATTATATATTTTTTTTTTCTAAGACCCTAGAGAATAAAATGGCGGCCATTGCAAAACTTTATGTCACACCGTATTTGCGCCTCTAAAAATACAACGTTTCAAACAGCGGTAAGGCGCTCGCCTGCGTTAAAACTTCGTACTGTACAACCCATAGTAAAATGAGCCGCATTGTAATAGAAAGTGTTATACTTTTTTTTAACTGGATTGAAATGACAACAGAATAAAAAATTGAGTTTTTTGACTTAAAAAAGTTTTTTTTAGCGCGTAAATTCTGGCGACGCGTTTATGCCACACTGTATTTCAAAACGTTACCGGCGGTAAAATAAGAGATCCCAGAATCTTTTTTTTT
>BLSH010277098.1:23406-36914 GCA_018402905.1 Glandirana rugosa | reverse complement strand
ATTGTCGTTTCACACATTTTTTTTTTTTTTTTTTAGGGACTAGTTGAGGGGTATCATCATGTCACAATGGTACTTTTTTTTACATACTTTCATCAGAGTAGTTCAGGGTCACCATGGTAACACTGTACTACTATGGGGAGTTGATCAGGGATTTTTTTTTTTTTTTTTTACACACTTTGCTGTTAGAATGATGATCATTGTAACAGCAATGTATTCAACTGTCATGAATGGGTTACATAGCAATTACATGATCACCAGCCCTGCGGGTAACAAGATCTGCAATCCGCTGTGTCCGGTGGACACATCGGTTATAGGAGCGTGATCCATCCTGCCCGTACCAGCTGCCCGCAGTATAAGTACTGTGGGGGCGATTGGCAAGCGGTTAAAAAGCCTTTGTTTAACCGGTTAAAGACCGGCACGCGTACATTTTCTGCTGCAGAGTGGCGATGTAACGCAAATCTGCATTTATAAACGGGGATTCGCGAATGCGCGGCTAGGGCATGAGCGCACCCCGCCGGCGCACTTTTGTGCGTGCTGCATGCTCCCCCAGTGTGCCTGCGGGTCGCCTACTACACAGGAAAAACGGGGAACTGACAATGTAAACACGGCGGTTCCTTGTTCTGTCAGTGGGCATGATAGTGATCTACTGATCCCTGTAATCGGGATCAGTTAGATCTGTCATGCCCCTGCCAGCCCAGCCCCCACACAGATAGAACACGCCTAGGGAACACAGTTAATCCCTTCATTGCTCCCTGCAGGTTAACCCCTTCCCTGCCAATGACATTTATACAGTAATCAGTAGCTATTTTTAGATCTGATTGCTGTATAAATGTCAATGGTCCCAAAAAAGTGTCGAAAATGTATGACATGTCCGCCGCAATATCGCAGTCCTGATAAAAATCACAGATTGCCGCCATTACTAGAAAAAAAATAGTAAAAACGCCATAAATGAATTCTCATGGTTTGTAAATGTGGCAACTTTTGCGCAAACCAATCAATATACGCAGATTGTGATTATTTTTTTTTACCACAATATGTACAAGAATATATATCAGTCAAAACTGGTGAATAAATTTGTTTTTGTTTTTTGTTTTTTTTGGATATGTATTACAGCAACAAAGTAAAAATTGATTTTTTTTTATTTTCAAAATTGTCGCTATTTTTTTGTTTATAGCGTTGATCAGAGGTGATGCAGAGGTAATCAAATACCACCAAAGAAAGCTCTATTTGTGGGGAAAAAAAGAACATAAAATTTTGTTTGAGTACAACATTGCATGACCGCACAATTGTCAGTTAAAGCAATGCAGTGCCGAATCGCAAAAAGTGCCCTGGTCAGGAAGGGGGTAAAACCTTCCGTGGCTGAAGTGGTTAACTTGTAAATAACCTTGAAAATCAAAATATCAAAATACAGCTGATATATGTATAGCTTTGCTATCTTATAGGAAAGTAAACAGCAGATATAGAAATTGCTCTGGTCCATAGGGGTGTACAGGTGTGAAAGCTGAACTGCTTAAATATTGTACAAGGTACAAATATGCCATTGACAATTAACTGCAATACAAACCTTCAAGTTCTGTTTGATCCTCTCTGGCTTGAAGCTTTTAGCAAGGACAACAGCATCTTTTTGCAACAAGTGCCTCATCGCCACCTCTGCTGGAGTTCGGCCATGTTTTTTAGCAATGGCATTGAGTACAGGGTCTTCTAGCAGGACAGGTGCATTTTGATCAGTCCTGAAAGAAATGCCATTATTCTTCACATGCAATTAAAGCATACCTCCCAACTTTCTGATATGGGAATGAGTGACACCTATTAGCAAAAGTATGTAGACATAGGACACAGCCCCTGCCAATTGCACAAAAAAAAACACAAAAAAAAAACACACACACACACACACATATATATATATATATATATATATATATATATATATATATATATATATATATATATGACTGGTTAAACCCGAAAGGGCTTTTTTACCCCTACTGTTCCTTTATATTGGCTTTTGGAATTTATAAACAGACATTTAGAAATTGGCTGAAAGGTTTAGCACTGCAAACCACTTTGTAATAGATAAGTAGTGCGTTTTATATACAACTATATACCGTAGATGTAGCGCCCCTCTAGTTTCAATACTAGTGAGTATATATAGTTTTTGGCTCTCTCTGCTTAACAGCAAATTTATATGCTATCTGCTTATCAGAGAGCCTGGATTTGAGTAAGGTATGCTCTGTGTGCTCTTGTGCTGATTCATGTGGTCTGGAGAGTTTTACCCTGTCCAGCAGTATGGGTCCCTATTGAACAGAGGGAGAAAAACCCAGCCAGTGACAGCAGGTGTATTTGAGGGTGGTTCTGACCAACCAGCAGGGGAGTGCCCCCCACTGCACCTTGGGTGAACACCTTCATATAAAAAGGAGCACATGGGCTTAAGGTCAGGAGTTCCAGCCTAATCAGACCTCAGGGGTGGGGGCATGTGTTTAGCTCCTGGCTGCTAGATCTGAGGGCCTATCCAGGAGGCTGCCGGTTGCTAGGCCTGGTCGAGGCCTATCCGGATGCTGAAGCTGCAGCCCAGAGTTCTTTAGAAGCTGACAGAGGGAGGACATCCTTGGATTCGGTCTGATATCACAGTGGCAAAGTGACGCTTGGAAGTTGGAAGGAGGCTACTGTCCTAGGACATGGTGTGAGTACAGACCCGTGAAGGGATCCCTGAGACTGTCATGCTAGAATTTCCCCTGCCCATAATCAGCTTGTTGGGTGTGCCAGCTAGAAAGGAGACACTGGTGAGTGTCTTGAAGAACAGAGTCTGGCTTATTCTATCCTTACTGCTTAAAAAGTCAGCCTGCCATAAAGTGCCATTGGTAGTCTG
This sequence comes from Glandirana rugosa, assembly GCA_018402905.1. Taxonomy (NCBI): domain Eukaryota; kingdom Metazoa; phylum Chordata; class Amphibia; order Anura; family Ranidae; genus Glandirana; species Glandirana rugosa. The sequence continues at coordinate 34,048 of BLSH010277098.1, read as the reverse complement.
CTACACTGAGTTAGAAAGGAGACACTGGTTAGTGTCTTGAAGAAACAAAGTCTGGCATGTCCCTTGTTGCTTAAAGATGGACTTGTTTCATTAGGACCTGTTTGTTAAGTGCACCACTGAGATCAGTCTGCTATACAAAGCTAGGGAGAAGTCATCCTCATCTGAAGTCAGTTAAATTGGAGTACCCAATGCTTTCCTTTCTCCTGTCCAAGTTCTACAATAAAGCATTGAAAATTCATCCCCTGGACTCATCATTGAAAACAAGCAGGATTGTGTGTGTACCCCTGGCAGTGTGAAAATCCAGGGTAACTGGCTGCAGGATAATCAGAGATAGGCTCGGGACAAATATAAATGAATTAGCAGCTCCTTCGGGGGTACCGCTACCCGTGGGGGCTCGTCAGTCCGGTATGTATCCCCTGAATCTATCGCGGCAGTGGATGTCACTAGAAATGGCCGGATAAAGTGTTTTAGAAATTGTCATATTACCGTGTCTTGCCGTGTGGATTGTGTGGCCGCAAACAAAGAGAAAGTATGCTATGCTAGTGTCTGCTCTACAGTGTTAATTGCAACCATGTTGTCGGAGAGTAGAGAAGGCAAAGTTAATTTGAGAGTCAAAATGGCAGATGCGGAAGGCTGTGTGAGCACGTGCACTGTGCGGGTGAATGTCTGTTGCACAACCATTAGCAACAGGACATTTTCAAGCCACAGTGGTGAAGATTGTGATGTGGAGCACTGGAGAGGGAGTGCTGCCTGTGTGTCAGCTATGCTCGATGCTGTCTGCTTCACAGTAGAGCCTGTTGATGCTAGATGGTGGTTGAGCGACGAATTCACAGGGTGGGAGAGAGCGCGCTGGGGAGACCCGTCCGAGGAGCGGGGTTACTGCCAAGCAGTCAGTCAGTCAGGCGTGGGTGGAGTCGCTGCCCACGGTCGGCCAATCCGGGGTGAGAAGGAGAGCCCTGACATCACTTCCACCTCCGGGTGTAGCCGAGAAGGAGCTGCGTGTGCAGAGTAGCAAGATGGCGGAGACCAGAGTTACTGCATGTGGTGAAGAGCCAGAGAAGATGACTGAGTGGCAGAGCCACATGGTGACCGACACCGGAGTGAGACTGATGCCCCGAGGGAGTCTGGCTCTATGCAGTGCCGAAGATAAAGATCACCTGGGTCTGGTATGTGGCAGATGCAGACGGGTGAGATTGTGTGCCTGGGGTCAGTGCGGCCATTGCGAGGAGATGCTGCTGCAATTAGAACCTAGCGATTGTCAGCCGAGGGTTCTACAAGTCGCTTGGGAGACAGGCTGTGCTACAGAGATGACTATGCCCATTACCATGACAGCTACTGGGGAGAGCAGACGTGCTCTGAGGGTGCCACTAGGGCTGGGACCAGTGGTTTACACCCATACCACGGTTTGCAAAACTCAGGAGACTCGCATATCAATGGTGCACAGTACAGAGCCAAAGGAAACGTGCAGCAGCCAACGCTACCAGTAGCCATCCCCGCAACCCATTTTCTGGCTATTAAAGCTACAGAAGGGACCCACCTAACCCAGAGAGCAGAGTCCACCAGTCCTTCAAGTGAGGAAAAACCAGGGATTATTGATGTGGAGTCTCCCAGCTTCCTATGCCGATATGGGTCCATAGAGGAGGGAATAGCCGATTGGGGATCAGAAGTGGTCACAGAGTGGGACTGTGAGACTTCAGAAAAGGAAGGATCTCTGTGTTTGGAGCAACTGGATGGAAACCGAGAGAAAGCATCCATCCTCATACAGTGTGCCAGGAACCTGGGGATTTGCGAAACCTATGCTAACAGAGCTCCTGACACGTCCCCTCCTCGCACTTACTCTCGGGCTTGAGCACAAAATGAAGCCTACACCTTCCTCATCAAGAAAGAAGGGACTGTCTATGCCCCAGCAGGACAGGGTGACAGGCAAAAGCTACCAAAGTTCTCCCGCTTCCAGAGACTGATACAGCGCAAGGTCACCCTAGAGTAGGGGTATGACTACCCCTATGCTCCCCGCGAGATTATCGAAGAAATGGAAATGAAGCGAGACATGTGGTGTGATGAATCTGTGTGGGACTTTATGTTTGTTCCAAAGCCCTACACAAATCAGACCAAACCTACATTGTGGAAAGAGTTCTTGGTTGTTAAAGAGAACTGGAGCTTTGGAAGATCTATACATATTGACAAAGTAATTGTGAAAAGACCAAAGAAAAGAGACATTGAGTGGTCTTGTAACATTTGGGGTCCTAATGGTAGGATGGCTCAGATTCCCCATCCAGACTTTTACTACTGAACCACAGTCCAATGTTTTTGTGTACTCTGAGGCTGGGTTCACACTAGTCCGATTCTCGGACCGACATGAAGAGCACAAGTTGCATTACGTCACAAAAACAATGATTCCCTATGAGAGCCGTCTTAACTGGTCCGATTTGTGTTTTTCAAAGTCGGACCGACTTTGAAAAAGGTTCCTGTACTACTTTTGTCCGACTTTTTTTTTTGTTCCATAATTTGTCCGACTTTGATCCTACTTCAGCCCATTGAAAGGCATTGAAGTCGGATCAAAGTCGTATCAGTGTCTTCACTGATCCGACTTTGGCATGCGACTTATGCTCTGGGGATCTTGAAGGGGAACTCCACACCATATTTTTAAAGAAAACACTGGCATGGGGTCCCCCTCCAGGAGCATACTAGGCCCTTTGGTCTGGTACAGATTTTAAGGGGAACCCCATGCTGAAAAAACAGCGTGGGGTCCCCCCCAAAATCCATACCAGACCCGGCAGGCCAGGAAAGGGGGTGGGGACGAGCGAGCGCCCCCTCCCTCCTGGACCATACCAGGCCGCGTGCCCTCAACATGGGTAGTATGGGTGCTTTGGGGCAGGGGGGCTCTGCGCCCCCCACCCCAAAGCACCTTGTCCCCATGTTGATGAGGACAAGGGCCTCTTCCCGACAACCCTGGCCGGTGGTTGTCGGGGTCTGCGGGCGGGGACTTATCGGAATCTGGAAGCCCCCTTTAATAAGGGGGCCCCCAGGTGCCGGCCCCCCACCCTATGTAACTGAGTATGGGGTACATCGTACCCCTACCCATTTACCTGGAGAGAAATGTGTACACAAAAAAAACACACAGCTTTTTAAAATATTTTATTAAATCTGCTCCGGCGGTCTTCTCCCCTCTCTGGCTCTTCTTTTCTTCGGCTCTTTTGCGGGGTCTTTCATCTTCTGAGGGGTCTTTTCTTCTCCTTCTCTGCTGCGTCTTCTGCTCTTTTGCCGGTCTTCTCCGCTGTCCTCTTCCCTCTCTTCTTCTCCTCCTTCTTCTTCTTCCCATGTTGACACGACGCAATCTCCTTCACGAATGCCCTCTCCGCTCTGTGCTGTGCCTTATATTGGCATGGGGCGTGGCCACCAGATGACATCACCTGGAGGCCCGCCCCATATGAGGTCACATCCTGGGGGTGGAGCTGTGACATCATGTGGGGCGGGCCTCCAGGTGATGTCATCTGGTGGCCACGCCCCATGCCAATATAAGGCACAGCACAGAGCGGAGAGGGCATGCGTGAAGGAGATTGCGTCGTGTCAACATGGGAAGAAGAAGAAGAAGAAGAAGGAGGAGAAGAAGAGAGGGAAGAGGACCGGCAAAAGAGCAGAAGACGCCACAGAGAAGGAGAAGAAAAGACCCCTCAGAAGATGAAAGACTCCGCAAAAGAGCCGAAGAAAAGAAGACACCGGAGAGGGGAGAAGACCGCCGGAGCAGATTTAATAAAATATTTTACAAAGCTGTGTGTTTTTTTTTGTACATATTTTTTTCCAGGTAAAGGGTCTGGTATGGATTGTGGGGGTTCCCCTTAAAATCCATACCAGACCAAAGGGCCTGGTATGCCCCTGGAGGGGGACCCCATGCCAGTTTTTTTTTTTTTAATTTGGCATGGAGTTCCCCTTCAAAATCCCCAGAGCACAAAGTGCCTGGCATTGTCGGGATCAAAGTCGGATCCCTGTTCACAGACAAATGGTCCGACTTTGACCCTATGCAGGACCGTAAATCGCACAGCAAAGTAGGATCAAAGTCGGACCGTTTTTTTGTCGGATAGTGTGAACCCAGCCTAAAGGAAAAGTGTTCAAGCTGCAAGGTCAGTTGCCTCAAAGGATGACCAGCTAAGAGCTGTTGTTCAAAGTTGAAAGTTGTTGCTGGGGTAATTCCCCAATTCCCAATCCTCTTTCCCTTCTATTCTTGCAAAACCAAGAAGGGGGTATCTGGGATTTGTCCTACAACTAGGAGAAAAGGAACTTCTGCCAGAGAGGACTTCTCCTACTTTAAGTGGACACTTTGTGAAGAGTTCTTTAAATGGACACTTTGCGAATACTTTCCTTCAAAGAGACACTTTGCAAAGATATTTCCTCAAAAAGACACTTTGTGAAGATCTTTGGGCCAGTTGGCCGCTTTGCATGAAGGTGAAACATCAAGTTAAAGGGCTGCTGCTATGTCAGAAGGCAGTTGCCCAGCATCCTTGTAAGTAATGTGTAGGGGGAAAGACTTCCTCTGTTGCGAGCTCCTTCTGTTGTTCTACAAGTGGCGTGCCAAAAGAAAAGACTTCTTTTGTTGCAAGCTCCTTCAGTGGTATAAAACAAAATGTGTAAGAGAACTTTAAATCCCAGTATACTAGAGAAACCATTGAATTGTGATACTGCTTGAAAGAAAATTTCAATGCTACTAATTTGAAGTATGTTAGCTAGATAGATTGGTAGGATGTAGTTGTTCTAGCTTTTTCAGGTCCAAGACCTGCCCTAAGGGCAGGATTCATAAAGATGCGTCTACGAGAATGTTAGTGGTAGATGCATGCCAGTGGGGAGACCGCCTCTGAGGAGAGGGTGTTCCCACTAATAGCTACTCAGGAATGTGCATAATTGTTTATTTGAGTTTATTTGAGTATGTTTCTTCTTTTCTTTGCAGGACTGCAGGGAACCTCCAGGCCTCCACTGAGGCAATGTACTATATGTGTGTATAGTTATACTATTACATAGCAATAGTCAGTCAGGATGTATTGATTATATTTACCCCCTCCCCCAATATTTTTTATGTTTGGCGGGGGGTGCACTAAACAACTGCAATTGGTAGAGTTCCACTTAAAATGTGAGATACTTCATACAATCAAAACATTTTCACTCATTGGATACTTCATACAATCAAAACATTTTCACTCATTGGATGAGTTGGTTATATTCCATTTCATTTCCATTTTTGGCAGGGGGTGCATTGATAAGGTATATTGATAAAGTGCATTTGATAGAGTCTTATCAATAACGCAAATATTTCCTATAATTGAGATGTTTTGTACTTACTGGCCACATATAGGGTATGCCCCATGGCCCTGTTAAATTGTTATCTTCCCTTTTCCCCCTTTTACACAACATGGGATACTCCGCTTAGCCTTTTGGTAGATTTTTGTAGGGGCGGTTGCCCAGAGCCAATGAGGACACGGCTCACTTTGGCAGGGGGTGAATGTAGCACCCCTCTAGTTTGAGTACTAGTGAGTATATATAGTTTTTTGTCTCTCTCTGCTTAACAGGAGAGCAGATAGGCAAATGTATATGCTGTCTGCTTATCAGAGAGCCTGGATTTGAGTAAGGTCTGTTTGGTGTGCTCCGGTGCTGATTCATGTGGTTTGTAATATAGGTCCCTATTGGACAGTGGGAGAAAAACCCAGCCAGCGACAGCATGTGTATTTGAGGGTGGTTCTGACCAACTAGCAGAGGAGTGGCACCCACTGCATCTTGGGTGAACACCTTCATATAAAAAAGGAGCACATGGGCTTAAGGTCAGGAGTTCCAGCCTACCCAGACCTCAGGGGTGGGGGCGTGTGTTTAGCTCCTGGCTGCTAGGCCTGAGGGCCTATACAGGAGGCTACTGGTTGCTAGGCCTGGTCGAGGCCTATCCTGATGCTGAAGCTGCAGACCAGAGTTCTTTAGAAGCTGACAGAGGGAGGACGTCCTTGGATTCGGTCTGATATCACAGTGGCAAAGTGTCGCTTGGAAGTTGGAAGGAGGCTACCGACTGTTCTGGGACATGGTGTGAATATAGACCCATGAAGGGATCCCTGAGACTGTGTTGCTAGAATTTCCCCTGCCTTCATAATCAGCTTGTTGGGTGTGCCAGCTAGAAAAGAGACACTGGTGAGTGTCTTGAAGAACAGAGTCCGGCTTATTCTGTCCTTGCTGCTTAAAAAGGGACCTGTTCCACTAAAGTCAGCCTGCCATAAAGTGACACTGGTAGTTTGCTACACTGAGTTAGAAAGGAGATACTGATTAGGGTCTTGAAGAAACAAAGTCCGGCCTGTCCCTTGTTGCTCAAAGATGGACTTGTTTCATTAGGACCAGTTTGTTAAGTGCACCACTGAGATCAGCCTGCTAAACAAAGCTAGGGGGAAGTTGTCCTCATCTGAAGTCAGTTAACTTGGAGTATCCTATGCTTTCCCTTCTCCTATCCAAGTTCTACAATAAAGCATTGAAAATTCACCCCCTAGACTAATCATTGAAAACTAGCAGGATTGTGTGTGTGCCCCTGGCAGTGTGAAAATCCAGGGTAACTGGCTGCAGGATAATTAGAGGGGGGCCCAGGACAAATATAAATGAAATTGACAGCTCCTTCGGGGGTACAGCTACACAGATCAGACTGAAATGAGGGACAATGAGGAGGAAAGAGGGGCAGAGGGGCTTTGTTCTGAATGAGGGAAAGTCCCTCGAAATCAGGACGGTTGGGAGCTATGCTAAAACCCAAACTTTTTTTTGTCATTTTAGATAACATGAAAGGATTATAACCCCTGTCACTTTTTTGCCATCTGTGTCCTATTTGGGGAGATTAAACTTCACTTTTTGTCCCCAATGGAAGATTGCTGTTCTGGTGACAACACAAAATTTGGGAGTTTCCTTCCCTAATATTCTCAGTGATAATGGTTTCTGGGACAAACAGAGGGAGTGAATCTACCCAACAGGTTCAGCAATAAAAGCCTCATAGGTTTTCTAATCTCTCTCCACTTTATCTAAAACTTAAAAAAAAAAAAACGTTTGGCTTTAGTACTATTTTAGGGTGTGCTTGACCTATTTATTTTTCTTGCATGCAGACATTTTGCATTGCAAAATAACACTGATAAGATCATGGAATATTCTAGCGTTGGCATTCCAAGACTCTGCCTGACAGGTTGCCTAACAACATGTAAAAGTAGCTTAACCACTTCAGCCCCGGAAGGATTTACCCACTTTCTGACCAGGCCATTTTTTGCAATACAGCACTGCGTCGCTTTAACTGATAAGTGCGTGGTCATGCGACATTGTACCCAAACAATGATGTTCTTTTTTCCTCACAAATAGCGCATTCTTTTGGTGGTATTTGATCACCTCTGCGGTTTTTATTTTTTGCGCTGAAAACAAAAAATAGCGACAATTTTGAAAAAAAACCCACATATTTTACTTTCTGCTATAGAACATTTCCAAAAAAAATTTGTAAAAAAACAAAATTATTCATCAGTTTAGGCCGATATGTATTCTGCTACATAATTTTGGTAAAAAAAAAGCCCCCAAAAAAATGCAATAAGCGCATATTAATTGGTTTTGCGCAAAAGTTATCATGTCTAAACAATAGGGAATAGATTTATGGCATTTTTATTTATTTATTTATTTTTTTACTAGTAATGGCAGCGATCAGTGATTTTTAGCGGGACTGCGGACAGTTTGGACACCTAACTGACATTTGACACTTTTTTTGAGAACCAGTGACATTATTACAGTAATCAGTGCTAAAAATATGCACTGTTGTTGTACTAATGACACTGGCGGGGAAGGGGTTAACATCAGGGGCAATCAAGGGGTTAAATGTGTTCCCTGTTTGTGTTTTCTAACTGTATGGGGGACTGTGTGACTGGGGAAACACACAGGATCTGTGTGATATCCCCTGTCAGAACGGAGATCTGCCTTGTTTACACAGGCAGATCCCCGTTCTGTCACTGCGGGTAATGGTCGCAGGTGGCCGACGGACATCAGTCCGCCTTGCTGGTCATCGGGAAGGCACGTGCGCCCACAATAGCGAGTTCATGAGCCGACATACAATGACGACGATTCGTGGGATCATGCCATCTTGCCGCAGTATAATGACGGCGGCTGGTCGGGAAGTGGTTAAAGGTATGAGATATTTATTTCATGTTAACATGCATGCTATGTATAACATGTAATTGTAACATTTACAGGGTTTTATTAACTTTGACTAAGATCACAGTACTCCCTCTGATAAGGTCTTCATCAGCTTTATTCTCCAAAAGGAAGGTACCATCTTTGTTCAAACATCATTCTAAGTCTGTATTTACTTCCTGGGCTAAAATAACCGCTTAGAGATGGCATACAAATCCTGGTGCTTGTGATGTTTTATGGGATAAGTTCACAAACACCTAACACGTTTCTCAAACTTTTAACCTTAGAGAAACCCTTGAAATAATTCTCAGATCTCAGTAAACCCTTGCTATAAATTAATACATTGACAGTTCACAATAGATTAGAGTCATCAGTAAGTTGAAGATATAATAAATAAAATAAGAAAACTAGGGTTCCCTGGATTATTTGACACCCAAGGTGGATCATTTTTGCCCCCTTGGTGGTCAGTGAGAGGAAGAATACCCTCTTACAAGAATAGGGAAGTCAATCCAATGCTTATTGCTCAGGAAACCAGGGCCAGTGCTACCACTAGGCAAACTAAGCAGCCAACTAGGGCGCACTGTCGCCTTTGGCTCAAGCACAGCTGCTGGTACATGAGGAAAAGAGCACTGTAAAGTCCTGTGTGCAAAAGAGGCAGAGAGCTCAGCCCAAACATCACCCTCTCTCTGCTACTCTCTGTACTCTTACAGGCAAAACAGAAAGCTGGCCGCCCGAATGCGTCCTACCAACCGATTACGTCATCGGTTGCTAAGGACTTGCCTGCAAGAGTACAGAAAGAAGCAGAGAGCAGTGGAGGTTCAGTCTTAGCTCTTTGCCTCTTCTCTACATAGGACTTTACAGATATCTCTGCCTAATGTAGCACAGGAGCTAATCGAGGATCGCTCAGATCTGAATGTAGAGGAAGTGAGTGGGCGCGGAGGGCATAGGAGAGAGCACAACCCACACCTCCTCCTGGCTTTCTCCTCCTCGCTGCTGCTGTCACTACTGTAGGGGCAGGTTTTGTGCTAGGAAGAGGGGGCTTTTGGGGGGTTATGCTAAATGGGGGATTTGGGAGCAGGTGGGGAGGTTTTGTTAGTAGGGGAGACATTGGGAGGAGGGCTTGTGCTCTCAGAGTGCATTTTAGGGATTATTCACACCAGGTGCAGTGTGGTAACGCTGACAGGCATGGGTGCCATTAATTCTAAAATCCGTCTCCTGCAAACTTCAACTAATCCGTAAAGAAGAGGTATCCAGCCAACGAGGCGCCGGGCAAGCCATGCTGCTTTCCTGCTCCTCAGTAAGTCTCCACACGGAGCTAATATTGGCAAGGAGGTGAAAAAGCTAAATAGTCTAGCACCGACCCTGCAGGAGGAACCCTGGTTCAGAAAGGCCAGTTTAACCAATTAACTGTAATTTTAGGGCGTAGCAGCCCACTTTTATTGAATAAATGAAAGCTCATTTGTACATCAGTTGCCCACGCAGGAGTTTCCTCCACATAACATGCATGAATGAAAATACCAAGCCACCTGGCTCACGAGTTGGCAGCGCTGCTGCTCCTCTTACCAGTCCTTTTGACTGTGTCATCCAGCTCTCTTGGAACACTTGACTCACTAGCCTTCAGTCTCAGCGCCCTGCTGCATGGCCCACCTCTGGCCTAAGGATTGGGGTTCTCCTGACACCCCTGATATTAGCTAACCTGACTCCTGGAACAGAGACCTGCTGTCTCCTGGCTTCTGGCTGGATCCTCTGACTGCTCAATGAGACCTCTGTCCCGTGGCTTCTGGCTGGGGCCCCCTGACCCCGGGGGAGACCATCTGTCTCTCAACACTAGGAGTGGTCTCCAAACTGGAAGCTGTCTCCCAAATGGGATCTCTGAGCAATTCTCAGACCTGGGTATATAATGACCCTGCACACCTGTGTAGTCAGCCAGTTTGCAGGCATCTAGCAAATCCCAGACACAGGATTGAATGGTATGATTCAGAACTACAGAATCTGGAGAAAGCCAAAAACACAGCTTTCTCCACTCAGAAATAATAGTTCTGAACTTCGCATTAACCCTTAGGGTCCTTTCACACATACGGACCGTTCAATTCATCAGTTCAGTTTGTCAGTTTCTCATCCGTTGTCATATCCGTTTTCATCCGTTTTTCATCCGTTGTCATCCGTTTTTCATCCGTTGCCATCCGTTTTTCATCCGTTGCCATCCGTTTTTCATCCGTTGTCGTCCGTTTTTCATCCGTTTTTCATCCATTTTCGTCCGTTTTTCATCCGTTTTTCATCCATTTTCGTCCGTTTTCATCATGACTGTTTGACTTGACTACTTAACTTGCCAGGCATACACACTTTCCTGGGATTCCCAATTACGCTTCAAGTCTTGATAATAAAGACTCACCTCTTTCGACACAAAAACCGAAAGAGGTCTAAGACATCAAGACTTAGTATGGTAAGTTAGGACACAGACCCTAAACGATCTACG
>BLSH010277082.1:7633-29128 GCA_018402905.1 Glandirana rugosa | reverse complement strand
TAAGTCTTATTCTTAGTAATTGGTGATGAGAGACTTAAGCCAGAAAATCGGTCAAAAGATAGGTAAATGTTTGACTAGAAAGGTTCGGACATCTGAAATGGAATGTGTAATCGGTACACACTCCTTGCCACAGTTTGCGAAAGCGTTTTAGGTTCATATGGTGCAGGTGTCGGTCGGGAGATAGGTTCCAAAATGAGTGGAGGAGTATTTTTCTTTAGTCCAAACAAACTGTTGAAGACAGAAAGTACTTAGGTACGACAGACAACGAATTTTGTAAAAAAAGGTTGTTCTTGAGTAGATACACCAGAAAATAATTTGAGAGGTCATTGAGTTCTTGTTGGAAAAAAATGTTTTAAGCAACAGACAGCATGGATTCATGAAAGACAGAAGTTGTCAAACAAACCTGATTTCTTTTTATGAGGAGGTGAGTAAAACCTTGGATAGAGGGCTGGCTGTGGACGTGGTATACTTGGATTTTGCGAAAGCGTTTGACACCGTTCCTCACACATGGCTAATGTGTAAGGTAAAGTCTACAGGCTTGGAAAGATCAGTTTGTAAATGGATAGAAAACTGGCTAAAAGACCGAATTCAGAGAGTAGTGGTTAATGATTCTTATTCTGAATGGTCTAAGGTTATCAGTGGTGTACCCCAAGTTCAGTGTTGGGACCCTTACTTTTTGAATATATTTATAAATGATATAGGGTCTGGGATTAAAAGTACCATTTCAGTGTTTGCAGATGACACCAAGCTATGCAGTGGAATAACGTCTTTGCAGGATGTCTCCAACTTACAAGCAGACCTCAATACACTGTCTAATTGGGCGACTATGTGGCAAATGAGGTTTAATGTTGACAAATGTAAAGTTATGCACTTGGGGGCTAAGAATATGCATGCATTGTACATACTAGGGGGAGTAGAACTGGGGGAATCCATAGTGGAGAAGGATCTGGGGGTTTTAGTAGATCATAAGCTTAATAATGGCATGCAATGCCAAGCTGCGGTTTCCAAAGCAAGCAAAATCCTTTCTTGTATTAAGAGAGGTATGGACTCCAGAGATAGAGACATTATTTTGCTCCTGTACAAATCATTAGTAAGACCTCATCTGGAATATGCAGTTCAGTTGTGGGCACCAGTTCTCAAAAAGGATATCAGGGAACTGGAGAAAGTACAGAGAAGGGCAACCAAACGAATAAAAGGCATGGAGGAGCTTAGCTATGAGGAAAGATTAGAGGAACTGAATTTATTCTCTCTTGAGAATAGAAGGTTAAGAGGGGATATGATCAACATGCACAAATATATAAGTGGTCCATATAGTGAACTTGGTGTTGAGTTAATTACTTTAAGGTCATCACAAAGGACAAGGAGGCACGCTTTACGTCTAGAGGAAAAAAGATTTCATCTACAGATACAGAAAGGTTTCTTCACAGTAAGAGCTGTGAAAATGTGGAATAAACTCCCTCCAGAGGTGGTTTTGGCCAGCATGGTTGACTGCTTTAAAAAAGGCCTGGATTCTTTCCTTAATGTAAATAATATAACTGGGTACTAACATTTTTAGGTAAAGTTGATCCAGGGTGTATCCGATTGCCTCTCGGGGGATCAAGAAGGAATTTTTTCCCCCGTTAAAGCAAATTGGATCATGCTTTGCTGGGGTTTTTTTGCCTTCCTCTGGATCAACTGTGGGTGAAGGATTGTATATGGGATTGTTTGGTTATATATAAATTATTATTATTTTTTTTGGTTGAACTAGATAGACTTGTGTCTTTTTTCAACCTGACTAACTATGTAACTATGTCCTGCCGACCCACCCCCCACAGTGTGTTCCGTTCTGACCCCCCTGGTGACACTTAGTCCTTTCCTCTACTAATCCCTGTACACTGTCCTACATTCTATGACCTCTGTACACTGCTCTTCATTTCACTGACAGCTGTACATTGTCCTGTTGCCCCCTGCCCTCTGCCCTACTTACCCCTTACCTCTCTGTCCTGTCAACTCCTGTCCTCTGCCCTGCTGACCCCCTGTTCTCTGCCCTACTGTTCCCTGTAAATCGCCCTACATCCTACTGACCTCTCTACACCACCCTGCATCCTACTGACCTATCTACCCCACCCTACATCATACTGACCTCTCTACACCACATGCATCCTACTGACCTCTCTACACCACCCTACATCCTACTGACCTCTCTGCACCGCCCTACATCCTACTGACCTCTCTACACCACGTGCATCCTACTGACCTCTCTACACCACCCTACATCCTACTGACCTCTCTACACTGCCCTACATACTACTGACCTCTGTACGCTGCCCTACATACTACTGACCTCTGTACACTGCCCTACATCTCACTGACCTCTGTGCCCTGCTCTACATCCCACTGATCTCTGTACACTGCCCTACATCACACTGACCTCTGTACCCTGCCCTACATCCCACTGACCTCTATACCCTGCCCTACATACTAATGACCTCTGTACACTGCCCTACATCTGACTCATCTCTGTACCCTGCCCTACATCTCACTGACCTCTGTACAGTGCCCTACATCCTACTGACCTTTGTACACTGCCCTACATACTAGTGACCTGTGTACACTGCCCTACATCCTACTGACCTCTAAACACTGTCCTACATACTACTGACCCCTGTACACCGCCCTACATACTACTGACCTCTGTACACTGCCCTATGTACTACTGACCTCGGTACACTCCCCTACATCCTACTGACCTCTATACACTGCCCTACATCATGCTGAACTCTGTACACTGCCCTACATCCTGCTAACCTCTGTACACTGCCCTATATACTACTGACCCCTGTATACCACCCTACCTACTACTGATCTCTGTACACTGCCCTACGTACTACTGACCCCTGTACACCACCCTACCTATTACTGACCTCTGTACACTGCCCTACATACTACTGACCTCTAAACACTGCCCTACATACTACTGACCCCTGTACACCACCCTACTTACTACTGACCTCTGTACACTGCCCTACACCCTACTGACCTTTGTACACTGTATTATACATTCAATTCAGTTCTGTAAGCAACACTTAATTTTCTGGCAGTGCCCCTCCTGAGACTTGACTCTGGATCTGCCCCTGAACTGTACTGTCTCCCTTGATATTGTAAAGTGCTGCTCAAACTATTGGTGCTATATACATCCTGTATAATAATAATAATGATATTGAGATGTTTTGCACTTAATATTGCCATAGTGGCAAATATTTCTGTTTTGTTTACAAAAGCTTTTTATTGAGGATGTACAAAATGTGGTACAAAACTGTACGTATGGTACGAATTACATAAGAATCTGGTGATCAAGTGTATAACAGATGTTAAACTGACACAATAAGATGTAATTAGAGTTGAGCGAACCCGAACTGTAAAGTTCAGGTCCGTACCGAACTTTGGGGTGTCCGTGACCCGGACCCGAACATCTGAAAAAAAAGTTTGGGTTCGAGTTCTGGGTTCGGGTATTTGATCACACATGTTGAATAGCTGCAGGGCAGCCAATCAAAAAGCGTTTCACTGGTTTGCCCTTAGAAGCCATCACAGCAATGCCTACTAATGGCCAGTGCATCATGTGACCCAGTCTCTTTATAAGCTGGAGTCACTTAGTGCTGCATGTCACATGCTCTCTGGGTAGTGTAGGGAGAGGATGCTGCCGGTGCTGTGAGGGACAGATTGCAGATAGATAGATAGGTAGAGATTACTACTACTACTGCTTTTAGGGACAGATTGCAGATCTCATCCTGCATTACAGAACAATCTGACTGGACTAGGTAGAGTCTACTGCTTAGAGGGACAGATTATTGTTCTAAAATCATCTTCTAGTTCTATAGGGTCAGGTTCCTGCTGTTGCTGTAAGGGCCAGATTATTGTTCTAAAATCATTTTGCAGCCCTCTAGCACTTTTCAGGACTTTTTTTAAAGTAATTTTTGTGCCGAAAAGTTTGGGTCACCATTGAATTCAATGGGGTTCGGGGTTAAAGTTCGGGTTAAGTTCGGTACCGAACCCGGACTTTTTCCCGAAGTTTGGCCGAACCCACCGAACCCGAACATCCAGGTGTTCGCTCAACTCTAGATGTAATCAGTGACATAGTTGAGATAGTAAAAATGGATACTATGGCTTATATAGTAACTCTATTGACACGGACGTAATGAAGAATGAAAAACGACATCTGAGGTTGTATTATATTCCACCGAAACCAACTATAAAACTGGGACCGTATTTTCAATCAGACCTATCCAGAGGATCAATCAAACTTCTGCCATGTTCCAACCATGGTGTCCATTTTTTATCATAGTATGGAAGTGTATGGTGTGAATTATGGTAAATCTTTTCCATTCTACTGATAGAACCAACCCTTAATTTCATTTGTGTGAGGGGGAGAGCATCTGTCTTCCAGTGCAACGCAAACGTCCAATGTACTGCCACACAGATGGTGTGTATTAGTCTAATTTGAGACCTAGTAGTCTCGTCTATCTGGGTGAAAAGGAGACTTTGGGATGGGGTAAGAAAAAGGTGAGTATCTGCTCTCGTAGAGGCGAACACCTCCAAACGCTTCCAAATTAGGGCCACCTGTGCGCATTCCCAGTATATGCGTAGAAAAGATCCCAGGGTGTCACAACCCCTGAAACATTGCAATGATGCTGTAGGAAAGATTGAATGCAATCTAGCAGGGGTATAGTACCAGCATGTCAGTAATTTTATGGCCGTTTCCCTTACATTTAACAACCTTGTGCATATATGTAGATTATTGATACAGGTTGGCCAGTTTATTGAACCCTGTTCTAGGGAAATCTCCTCCTCCCATTTGGCTCTATATCTGTGTGGTGTTTGTGTTTGTTGTGTATTTAAATGATTATAAATACTAGAAATAAGTCCTGTACCCCTGGGGGACTTCCAGCATAAGTCTTCAAATACGGTGTGATTCTGTAGCTCTTCTGTTTTATAGTGTGATTTGAAGAAGTGTTTGATTTGTAAATAGTGAAAAATTTAATTATTTGGGGACTGATACGAGTTTTGTAATGCAGGGAAGGATATAAAGTCTGTAACTACTACCAGTTTGTGTAAAAAGAGGAGACCTGTATCCGTCCACCACTTGAATGCCTGAGTTTCACTAAACCCTGGGGGAAAGGCAGGATCCCCCAGAAAAGTTGCCTGTGGGGGAGCCTGGGAGCTCAGAAGGTATTTATTACCATGTGTTTTCCAGAGGATCAATGATTGGGCCACTATTGAATTACGAGGGGTGATATCTATCACTGATGTGCCCCTGGACCAAAGTAATCCCGGGAGGAAAAAATGTACGGATTGAGTCTGTTTTGAATTTGACCCAGGGCACTCTGGAATTCACAATGTTCCATTGTGCTAGTTGGGTAAATATAGAGGCTAAATAATAGTGCCACAGGTTTGGGGCACCCAAGCCCCCACTGGGCGTGGATGAGTGCAGAACTGTTTTAGAAAACCTGGGAGGGGCATTGGCCCAGATATATTTATTTAAATCACGTTTAAACGCAAGTATATAAACCTTGGGGATTTTGATCGGGAGGACTCTAAATAGATACAGAAGCTTAGGCAGTATAGTAATTTTTGACGCCGTGACTCTCCCTAGAAAGGAAATAGGATACCCTTTCCAAGTGTTAAGTGACTGCTTGAGTTTACTTATCAGAGGTGGATCCTTTTTGGAGAACAAGGCATCCACTGAGGGAGTAAGGTGGATTCCTAAATATGGTATAGATGACTGGGACCAAAGGAAGTTAAAGGTTTTCAGTAATTGTATTTGGTCATTATGAAGCTTTATAGGCATATTTGGTTTGTATTGTGAGTTTACCTTGTCATAGCCCAATATGTCTGGGTTTTGCAGGATCGCCGCTGCCAAGGGCTCTATGGGCAAAGCGAACAAGAGAGGGGATAATGGGCATCCCTGTCTCGTTCCCCTTCCTACACTAAAAAATTCAGAGTTGTAACCGAATTCTAGTCTGTGGGTTAGTGTACGAGGCGTTAAAGGCATGAAGAAATTCCCCTTGAAATCCCAGTCTCTGTAGGGACTCCCATGTCACACTATTGAATGCCTTATGTATGTTTAGGCTTAAAAGTAGTAGTGGGGTTGAGTGGTTGTAGGCATCTTGTATGATATTAGTGGCCAATCTTATATTGTCCGTAATCTGCCTGTCTGGGATAAAACCTGATTGATGTGGCACCAAATCCTCCTCTTTTCATATTATATTACAATGTCACATAGAGATGTTTACAATGTCATGTAGTGATGTTAACAATGTAACATGGTTATGTTTACAATGTAACATAGTGGAGTTTACATTGTCACATAGAAATGTTACCATGTTATATAGTGATGTTTAAAATGTTATATGGTTATGGTTACAACATATGTGGGAGATTAGCTCGTGGGGATCACTTTTCAGAGGAACAGATTCAGCATGGAGGTCAGTTTCTTTAAAATCTGGCGGCTTGCCAGGTTTATAATTACAGATTTGCAAGCTCAAAAAACTGAAAACAAAACCTCGCCGTCCGGCGCTAAACTAAGCAATCAGGTACCTCTCTATACAGTGTGGGGCTGTCCCCGACACCCACAAAACATAAGCACATGGCAAATCTTAATCTTTGAGTCCAAAATAGCACACAGAGCTCACTTAGCTTTCTCCCACTGAGATCCAGGATAAAGCTCCCCTCTGCTCTCTTCCTGGTCATTAAATGCAGGTGGAGAGGGGTTTGAGCAGTGCTGCCCCCCCCCCCGCTGATCCCCCCACTGATTTGTATCAGCAATTCCCAAAACCCATTGGTCAGCCATTAAAGTGCATAGATGTGTGCCAGCAAAGCGAACATCTATACACTGATTGGCTCTGGCCTCAGTCACTGTTCTCCAGACAGGGGTATGGGAGGGACTGGCAGAAATGCTGGTGCTTGGACTGCACGCATGCATGCCTGTGATTCCCGCCAACCATGGGAGAGAGAGCGGCCTGATGAGTCCCCTGAGGTAAGTACTGCTGTGTGCTGGGCTATAATAGCTGTGTACTGGGCTGCAATTCCTGTGTACTGGGCTGCAATACCTGTGTGCTGGGCTGCAATACCTGTGTGCTGGGCTGTAATACCTGTGTGCTGGGCTATAATACCTGTGTGCTGGGTGGCAATGCCTGTGTACTGGGCTGCAATACTTGTGAACTGGGCTGCAATACCTGTGTGCTTGGCTGTAATACCTGTGTACTGGGCTGTAATACCTGTGTGCTGGGCAGCAATGCCTATGTACTGGGCTTTAATACCTGTGTTGGCTGTAATACCTGTATACTGGGCTGTAATACCTGTGCGCTGGGCTGTAATACCTGTGAAATGGTCTGCAATACCTGTGTACTGGCTGTGGTTGCAATACCTGTGTACTGGGCTGCAATACCTGTGTGCTGGGCTGTAATATCTGTGTACTGGGCTGCAATACCTGTGTGCTGGGAGGTAATACCTGTGTACTGGGCTGCAATACCTGTGTACTGGCTGCAATACCTGGGCTGTGGCTGCAATACCTGTGTACTGGCTGCATACTGTGTTACTGGCTGATATATACCCCACCTGTGATGCTGAGCTGTATACTCCTGACACAGTATGTGGAATACAGGGGACGGAGTGGGTGGGTTTTATAAGGGGTGGGGCTTATGAGAAGTAGGAGGCCTCAAAAAGGAAGGGCGGGGCCTGGCGCCCCCCATCCTAAAACTTCACCAGCCGCCACTGGGTTTGAGTGGACCAGAAAGTCCGGGCTGGAACCAGCTCTGCCATGGTGGCTGGCAAAACCCGGGTCTGTCTCTCACTAGTCACCTCAACATGATTGCATGCTAGGCTACAAGTATCGCCTGTGCACTATTGCGCCTCGCATAATGTCACATATCCCCCTCCCCCTCTGCTCAAGCCCCTGGGGCAGGACAACTGTCCCGACCACGCAGTGGGCCCGGGAAAGGCCATCTGCGTTATTCTGGAGCCTTCCGGCCCAGTGTTCCACTGTGAATTTAAACGGCTGTAGGGCCAGGAACCACCTAGTCACCTGGCTATTTTTCTCCCAGTTGTTACACATCCACTTAAGGGGGACATGGTCAGTGACTAGCCTGAATGACCTTCCCAGTAGGTAGTATTTTAGGGCCTCTAAGGCCCACTTGATAGCGAGGCACTCCTTCTCCACAATGGCAGAATTCCTTTCATGCTTATTAAGCTTCCTGCTTAAGTAGACGACGAGGTGCTCCTCACCGTCTCTGATCTGGGACAGAACAGTACCTAGTCACACCTCAAAGGCATCAGTTTGAACCACAAACTCCTTTGTGAAGTCCGGGGTCATGAGCACTGGCTGTACACAAAGGGCTTGCTTCAACTTCTGGAAGGCCTTCTCGGCTTTGAGATTCCACTTAAACATTCCTCTACCCTTCATCAGATCAGTCAGAGGGATGGCAAAAGTGGCAAAGTCGGGGATGAAGCGTCTGTAATAACCTGTAATCCCCAGGAAGGCCTGAACCTGTTTCTTGTTCACCGGTTAGGGCCACTTTTGAATGGCCTCTATCTTATTAGTCTGGGGCTTGATCAGACCCCGACCAATAACATACCCAAGGTGTGAGAGAAGTCTACTATAAATGGTAATACCAAAAAGTAGCGCTAGAGTTAATTCATAAAACTCATACACATAAATATAAGGAAAAAGTGCTAGTGCAAAAATATCAAAAAGTGCAACAATATGTATAAGGTGCAAAAGTCCTCTTTAAATTGAAGCAGCTATGATGTTTTCAAAACAAAGTCCTCCACCACTGATCACCGCATGCATGTGCACACTTTGGGGGCTCACCAGAAATCAGAAGGTATAACGGCTCATCTTTCCACAACAAGAGGGCTCATCAACTTCTCAAGGGTCACCTCCACAAGGACTCGGTACACAGAGATCAGAAGGTGAATCAGCTCGTCTTTTCCCAGAAAGCAAGGCTCCTCCCAGATCTACTTCATAAGGATCACCACCACAACACAGGTACTCATGGGAGACAAGTAAGGAAAAACCCTCATAGTGTATCTCTTAGTATTCAAACATTTATTAAACAGCACCAAATGCGCTTACATTAAAACAGTTAAAATAGCATGTTTCCTTAAAACGAACTTCCTACCGCCCGGCTGTACAGCGCTCCTCTCATCCACCTCCTGAGCGTCCCAGCCGTCAGCACAATGCTTCGCCTCAGATCACCGTGTGGCCACGCCCTGACGCGTTTCGTCACTTCCGACTTGATCACAGGGCTTATGGGGACATCTGGGGTCAGGGGTAACCTGTCCTTTTGGGGAGTGGGCACTGCCAATAACCTCACTCTGTCCTTCCACGGTTTTAGGAGATTAACATGGTAAATCTGCTCCAGTTTCCTTTTCCCAGGCTGTAAAATTTGTAGTTTACTTCCCCTACTCTTTCCCTAATCTCAAAGGGACCCTGCCACTTTGCCAGGAATTTACTTTCAACCGTGGGAACTAGCACCAGCACTCCGGGGTTGAAAGTTTGGGTTTTGGCCCCCCACGATTGTAAACCCTTCTCTGGGCTTCCTGGGCTTGCTCCATATGCTCTCATACAAGGGGCAGGACAGCTGCTATTTGATCCTGCATCAAGGAGATGTGCTCTATGATGCTTCTATATGGGGTGGCCTCTCATTCCCACGTCTCTTTTGCGACATCTAGCAGCCCCCTGGCATGTCTACCATACAAGAGTTCAAAGGGGGAATACCCCATAGATGCCTGAAAAATCTCTTGTATGGCAAACATGAGGTACGGCAGCAAAAAAATCCCAATTCCGCCCATCTTTATACACCACCTTTTTTAGAATACTCTTGAGGGTTAAACCTTTCCACCAGACTGTCAGTTTGGGGGTGGTAAACCGAGGTATGGAGATGGGAGATTTTTCAACTTGCACAATTCTCTGGTCACTCTACACATGAATGGGGTACCCTGATCCATCAAGATTTCTTTAGGGATCCCCACCCAACTAAACACCTGGACAAGCTCCTTGGCAATAGTCTTAGCGGAGGTATTCCGCAAGGGTATGGTCTCAGGATAGCGGGTCGCATAGTCTAGGATCGCCAGGATGTGCTGGAGTCCCCGGGCAGATTTTACTACGCGTCCCACGAGATCCATGCCAATTCTCTCAAATGGCACTTCAATTATGGGGAGTGGGACAAGGGGACTATGAAAAGGGGGCCATCATTTGACACTGATTCACAGTACTCTTTGACGTCTGCATACAACCCAGGCCAGAAGAATCTCTGAGTTATTCTGTCCCTGGTTTTCTCCATACCCAAATGTCCCCCCATTACATGCTCATGAGCCAGATCAAGCCCCATCCTGCGGAAGGCTTTGGGAACCACTAGCTGTTCCCCTTCGTCCTCCCCGTGTTTCACCACTTGATACAACAAATTATTTTTAAGCGCCATGTAGGGAAAAGACACCCCCAATTAGGGTCCAGAGGTTCCTCATCCATTAACTTCACATTTTCTCTTGCTCTATGCAGAGTGACATCCCGTAGTTGTTCTGTACAGAAGTCCTCTCTCTGGACCACTAAGTCAGGTACTACATTCAGTTCACTCTCACCATCAGGGTCAGATATATTGTCTGGTTCATTAGCCCCCTGCTGTGAGCTATCTTCCAGCTCCTCCGGCTCCCCAGCCAGTACAGGAAAGGGAAAGGGAAGAGGGTCTCCTCCCTTCTTGGTCCTGCCACCAGTCTCCCCTTCCATTTGGCAAAACGGGTCTGGCTAGAGGTCCCGTGTTTCCGCAGCAGGGGGAGCTCTATCCCCCAGACTCCCTGTGCCTTCCCATAACCTCCAAAAATGGGGAAAATCCCTGCTCACTAGGGCGTCATAAAGTAGTTAGGGTACCACCCCCACTGAATGAGTCACACTACCGCAAGGGGTGTCAATTTCAACCACCACCGCCTGTTAGTCACCATGAGTGTCCCCATGGATGCAAACAGTGCTAGGCTGTAACCTTGCAGGGTTTACAAGATTGCTTTTTACCAATGTTACCACACTACCCGAGTCAAGCAGTGCAGTGGCCAGTCTCCAGGTCTATAGCCTATAGTCTCTTTAGCCACAGCAGTCTTATCAACCTTCCCCAAGCCCTTGACCCCTGGAACAGTCTTACCGGGTCTGCCGGGCAATCTTTCACCCCTAGATACATTGGAGTGGGGCGCAGATGGGTGCAACAAGTCTTCAGCAGCAGTGTATCTCTCCAGGAGGTCCACCAATTGGTTGGCAATTTTGGGGTCCCCATGACTGACCCACTTCATCAAAGCAGCAGGGAGCGCACGCAGATACTGGTCCACGGCTACACGCTCCACAATCTGGGGGCCTGGCAAGGTCTCAGGTTGCAACCACTTCCCCGTGAGATATATCAGGTTGACCATTTGCGAGCAGGGTGGCTTGTCTATGCAGTAGGACCACTGATGCACCCGTTGAGCCCCATGGTAACCCCCAGGCGTGCGAGAATCTCCATCTCCATCCCCATCTCCATCACATAGTCCTGGGCTTTTACTGGTTTCAAATCAAAGTAGGCCTTTTGGGATTCACCTGTCAGGAAAGGTGCTAACAGTCCTGCCCACTGCTCTTTTGGCAATCCTTGGTCATGGGTTACGCCTCCACATCATCTGCAGGTGTCATTTTTGCAGGTGGTAGCTGAAACATACCACTGGCACAGGACTTGCGGACCCCTTCTTTAATTCCACCAGAGCCTCCGCAAACTGGTGATTCGTCTCCTGCTGGGCTGCGATGGCCTGGCAACTCGCCTCATGCTGCCTGCAATTTTCCTCCTGCTGAGCCGCCATGGCCTTGGCGATTAGTTTCCTGCTGCTGACGATTGCTCTCTTGTTGGGCCACAGTGGCCTGTAACAGGGCTTTTACTACATCCTCCACCACGTGTGGGAGATTAGCTTGTGGGGATCACTTTTCAGAGGAACAGACTCAGCATGGAGGTCAGTTTCTTTAAAATCTGGCAGCTTGCCAGGGTTATAATTACAGGTTTGCAAGCACAAAACACATAAAAAACAGAAAACAAAACCCGGCGCTAAACTAAACAATCAGCTACCACTCTATACAGTGTGGGGCTGTCCCCGACACAAAACATAAGCACAGTGCAACAGTGCAGTGCAGAGGGAGAGCTCACTCAGCTTTCTCCCTCTGAGATGCAGGATGGAGCTCCCCTCTGCTCTCTTCCTGGTCATTAAATGCAGGTGGAGAGGGGTTTGAGTGGACCAGAAAGTCCAGGCCGGAACCAGCTCTGCCACGGTGGCTGGTAAAACCCGGTCGAACTCTCACTAGTTGCCTCAACATGATCGCATGTGAGGCGACAAGCATCGCCTGTCCACTAGTGTACCTCGCATAAGGTCACACATGATATAGTGATGTTTTCAATGTCACATAGTGGTGCTTTTACGTTGCCATATAGTGATATTACAATGACAAATAGTGATGTTAACAATGTCATATAGTGATGTTTACAATGTCATATAGTGATGTTTACATTTCCACAGTATATTGTGATGTTTACAATGTTACATAGTGTTGCTTACAACAATCATATAGTAATCTGTATGGCTTGTACACACTAAGAAAAGTGATAATTTTTGTCCAAAGAACTGTCGTATGATTTTTGTATAGTGTATACACAACTTTTGACAGCCGATTCCAAATTTTCATATGAAAATTCCCGAAGGGACAAACTCCAAAATTTTTCTCGTAAGGGAACAGAATGAACAATTTTCGTAAAATGTGTACCGCTTTTGTACGGTTTTCGTACAAGAAAAATCAGAAAAGAAAGACTGTGCATGATCACGAACAATAAACAACAAAAAAAAGCCTTTGTCGTACGAGAATTTTCGTACAAATTTTCATTCATCAGTTCTGATTTGCTGTGAAACAACGAGGAAAATTGGGAGATCGTTCACCCGATTCTCTTATAGCGTATACCCTAAATTACAATTGTCACATTGTGGTGTTTACATTGTTATATAGTAATGTTTACAATGTCATATGGTTATATTTACAGCATCATATTACAATGTCACATAGTGATGTTAACAATGTCATATGGCTGTTTACGTTGCCAAATGGTGATGTTTACATTGCCAAATGGTGATGTTTACAACGTCATATAGTGATGTTTACATTGTCATATAGTGATGTTTATAATGTCATATAGTGATGTTTACAATGTCACATAGGGATGTTTACAATGTCACATAGTGATGTTTGTAATGTCACATAGTGATGTTTACAATGCCACATAGTATGGTTGCACCGATACCACTTCTTTGTCACCGAGTACGAGTACCGATACTTTAACTTAGGTAGTCGCTGATACCGATTACTGATACCTATTTTTTGGTCATGTGACCATTTTTTTAAAGGGAATGAAGATTTCTGTTAGTTTTCTTTATGAAATGAAGAATCAGAACTCCAAAAGACTTATGAAACAAATAAAATGCTTTTATTTGCTTGTCAAAAAGTTCTGAAAGCTCAAATTGCACAGGTACAGGAGACCGTCAGAAACTGCAGGCCTGATACAGGAGACCGTCAGAGACTGCAAGCCTGGTACAGGAGACCATCAGAGACTGCAGGCCTGATACAGGAGACTGTCAGAGACTGCAGGCCTGGTACAGGAGACAGCCAGAGACTGGCGGCATGGTACAGGAGACCGTTAGAGACTGCAGATCTGGTACAGGAGACCGTCAGAGACTGCAGGCCAGGTACAGGAGACCGTCAGAGACTGCAGGCCAGGTACAAGAGGCAGCCAGAAACTGCTTGGTGCAGGAGACAGTAAGAGACTACTTGGTGTAGGAGACAGTAAGAGACTGCATGGTACAGGGGACAGCCAAGAGAACTGTCCTTAGAGGCTGCAGGCTGGGATGAGCTAGGGGATATGCAATTAGCAGCAGCTCCTTCTGTGCACTATGTTTACAGATGTATTCAAAATATAATAAGACACTTAGATGTACCCTCACAAATGGCGGTAATCAGACAGCATGATATGATCAAAGGGGTCTTCCGCTTTGTCCCGGGTGAGGTGTTCCAGGAGGGAGGTCTGTTAGCCGTTTCCAAGCCGGGTACGCTGGTGGTTGCCAGTGCTTCCAGGGCGCAGGGGACAGTGTGACACGCACACCCTCCGCCTGTCGTGAACCTGGAAGTGACGTCATCACACAGCCCCCGTGTACAGCACACTGTCCCTGCATTGCAATGGAACAGTTCTAAGTCTGAGCGACTCAAGTCGCTCCGACTTAGAAAAAGGTTCCTGCACTACTTTAGGGGCTACTTGCATTGACTTCTATACAGAAGTCGCCTGCAAGCCATGCCAAAGTCGCGTTGTACGGTCACTTTCAGTATTGGTTTCCGGTATCTGGAGCATTTTCGCGAGTATTGATACTAGTATCAGTATCGGTGCACATAGTGATGTTTACAATGCCACATAGTGATGTTTACTATGTCACATAGTGATGTGTACAGTGTCACATTGTGATGTTTATAATGTCACATAGTGATGTTTACAATGTCGCAGTGATGTTTACAATGTCACATAGTGATGTTTACAATGCCACATAATGATGTTTACTATGTCACATAGGGGCTAATTCACTATATCGCGAATATGTGATCGTGCGATGCTTAAAAATAACGCCCATTTAAGCCAATTAGCATATCAAATAGGCTTGAACCTGCAGAATCCATTGAAGGTTTGTATGAACATGATTTGCTTGAAAAAGTGTATGGGAACTACCGCAGCAAAATGGAAAGCATAATACTGCGTACAATGCAAGGTGTGCTGATGACATCTGTAAGCTGTAAGCTTTGAACGTATCAGAATAAACCACTACGCTATAGAGTTGACTGCAACCAGCCAGAAAAAATACATTTACTAATTTTGTATTCTCTTCATTCTCTACAAACTAACTGCTACCACTTTAACTAGTGTGTGATTATTCCAATTGCGCACCATAATATTAATGAATATGTACATACCATTGCATGCATTGCCAAAGTTCATAGTATGGAAGCAATCAAACTGATGATGGGCATTGGCTAATTGGTGAATATGCCTTCACATATTTTCAAAATATAATGCTGCGTACAATGCAAGGTGTGCTGATGACATCTGTAGGATCCGAACCTGGAGCTGTAAGCTTTGAACATATCAGAATAAACCACTATGCTATAGAGTTGACAGCAACCAACCAGAAAAAATAAATTTACTAATCTTGTATTATCTACAAACTAACTGCTGCCACGTTAACTAGTGTGTGATTATTCCAATTGCGCACCATAATACTAATGAATATGTACATACCATTGCATGCATTGCCAAAGTTCATAGTATGGAAGCAATCAAACTGATGATAAGCATTGGCTAATTGGTGAATATACCTTCACATATTTTCAAAATATAATGCTGCGTACAATGCATGGTGTGCTGATGACATCTGTAGGATCCAAACCTGGAGCTGTAAGCTTTGAATGTATCAGAATGAATCACTACACTAAAGACTTGACCACAACCAGCCATAGAAAATACATTTACTAATCTTGGATTCTGCTAATTCTCTACAAACAAACTGCCGGCACGTTAACTAGTGTGTGATTGTTCCAATTCCACACTATAATATTGTTGAATATGTACATACCATTGCATATGTTCATAGTATGGAAGCAATCAAACTGATGGGCATTTGCGAATATGCCTGCACATATTTTCAGAATATAATGCAAGGTGTAGTGATGACACCGGTAGGACCTGAACCTGTAGCTGTAAGCTTTGAAGGTATCAGAAGGAACCACTGCACTAAAGACTTAACCACAACCAGCCATAGAAAATACATTTACTAATCTTGGATTCTGTTAATTCCCTACAAACGAACTGCCGGCACGTTAACTAGTGTGTGATTGTTCTAATTCCACATCATAATATTAATGAATATGTACATACCATTGCATGCATTTAAAGAATTCATAGTATGGAAGCGATCAAACTGATGTGCATTGGCTAATTGGTGAATATGAGTTTGCATGGAAGCTTTCAGAAGGTCATACCATCCATGCCATTGAACTACCCTGTGAGTTAGATAGCCTTGTTTAAATGTATGATGTAGGCTTGCTGATACCATACAAATCATTGTACCAGCCAAACTTTGAACAGTCAGAATTGTTTGACATTCATGTCAGCTGGGATTACTACTGATCTGTGATTAGCTGAAGCTATTCTCATGATACAGGTTGTGGAGATAAGCCCAAGTACCATGTGATAGCTGGGGCTCAATCCCAGCTCACCAATCTAGGTAACCAAGCTGATACTAAAGTGGTGCTTCAGCCCCAAACCACAGAAAATGTGCAAGTCAGCAGCTACACATCCTGCAACTGCTGACTTTAATTATTAGGACACTGTTCTGGAAGCTAGTGATGTTGGCACCCCAGCCCATGTTTCCATTAGCTCTCAGGCGCTGTAGCCTCCATTGCACACGCACAAAGGGCACTGCACTTTCTGAATGGCCTGGCAGCAGGGAAAGAAGAGGAGTGACAAATTTGTCAAACTCGCTGCAGTGAGGTCTGTCGGAAGCGGGGACAGGTAAATGTCCAAAACAGGTACCCACACCCCCCCCCCCCCCCGAAAAGGAGCCAAACGTGGTATCAGAAGGGAGAGGAGAGAGATAAGCAGAGCTTCCACTTTTGGGTGGATATCTAAGGCCCCTTTCACACTTGTCCTGCGACTTGGGACTGCAAATTCGCCTGCCATGTTGGACCCCACGATTTCCACACAGAAAAAGCCCCCGGGCAACAACTGGGCCTGGTTTGGGACCTCCGGCATCTACAGTCATACCAGGTCCTCAAAGTGACCAGTCATTGACCAGCAATTGTCTGGTGAACTTCGGACTTAACATCGGCGTCTATGGGGGGCACCCAGTTTGGGGACACCGTTTTCCTGAACCATAGGCGATAAAAATAGCAAACTTGGGTCACATGGAGAGGGAACTGGTCCAAGTTTGGGATCTCCAGCACCTATGGTTTGGCACGAGGTCTAATTTATTACAAGCATTGGGGAGTCTGTGCTGCCTGTGCACTTTTTTTTAACCCCTTGGATCCCACACTAGCATGCATTGCACAATTCACTTGAATGAGTCATGCTTGGCAGGCTACACGCGGTAAGTGTGACAGGGTGTATAATTCCTACTGCAGCTGTAACATGTGTACACCCCTGGCCAGTGGGCGGATGTGGTGGAATGGCCCACTGGGAAGGCCCAGGGGAATGTTGGTGGTCAGAAGGGGGGTGGTAGGTCTAAATCTGTTTAAGGGGCCCCAAAATTTCTGATGGCTGCCCTGGCAGGAAGTGAATGTGTGGTGATCCCACATGAACAAATAAATTAACCCCATCCACACCAAATATAGCTACCACATCCTCCCCCACACAGTGTAAGCACAAGTATATTTCCTACACTTACCTGTCAAATGAGTAGCCCCTCCTCTTTGCTAAAATGGGACCTCGCTATATCCACCTATATGGAGATCCTAACCGGAAAAGGCACTTCCGTGAGAAAACAATGACATTCAGAGGACAAAGCCACACTTGCTTGTGAATATTTGATCACTATCAATTTTTTTTTAGTAATAGGTAGGTGAATGACAAAGGCTCAGTTTGAGATACAACACTGCCTATCCACCTGCTAAATTCATTATGAGTGCCAGTTCACACTTGTGCAATGCGGGAACCCTGCAAATCCACTGCAGGTTCCCGCTTCGCATTTCGCACTGCGATGTGTGACCTGCTGGGAGTGTCAATACATTGTTAATGGCACCCCAATTTCAGCTCACATATCACAGTGCAAACAGTTCGGACATTAATCGGATTGCATGGGTGGCAACACCCATGCAATCCAATTTTGGTGCGGACGAAAAAAAAAAGGGGGTCCTGTGCGAGTTTGGTCCGAATGCGATATGAATTCAGCTATACTATCTATATGGCTAAAATCGCATTGCATGGACAGCGCATGTGACTTGTACTGCGGTGTGAATCAGACGCAATCTTGCACAGTGTAGCAGTGTGAACCAGCACTTACCTGCAATTCTCCAAACCTGTTAAATGAAAAGACTCCACTTAAACATTTATCATTTACTTGCAGGTGTGTTGAAGAGATTAGGTTTTTTTAATCTACAATTACAAGTTCTCATAATTTGTCATTAGCAAGTTCACCAGCTCCCTCCAAAACAAATTGAAAAAAAAATTAGCTCAATAATTTACATTTATTTGCACGGCAGCAACACAATTATGTACATTCATTTAGTGGCATTAGTATATTAGGTGGTACATTTAGACATTTAGCAATTGGGGTCTAATGGCTCTGCTCATAGAAGCTTACAATCTAAAATGTTTCCAATCCTTATAGTGGACAC
This sequence comes from Glandirana rugosa, assembly GCA_018402905.1. NCBI lineage: Eukaryota > Metazoa > Chordata > Amphibia > Anura > Ranidae > Glandirana > Glandirana rugosa. Next base: position 10,680 of record BLSH010277082.1, on the reverse strand, counting down.
AGCTTTAATTTCACAGTGTATAGCAGGCTAAACATTTCATAGTACAACTACTCTCAACAGACACCAACCACCAACAAATGTTTAGCTGCAAGTTTATACAAAAATACAAAAAGTCATTCTTAAAAAAAACAAAACAAAATATTAAAAAGACATTTCAACATGAATACCCACCACCCCACATTCCACACACATACATTGGTGACAGTTCTGCTGGAAGATGCATTTCTGTGTACATGATTAAGCAATAAGATCAAAGCGTAGAAGGTCAGCAGATGCTCCCAAACCATGAATGCATGGTCAGACAGCAACAATACACAACATTGACAGCAAAGCCACACTTTTGATGGACAAAATGCACAAGAATTTCAGCTAACAGCACTACTCCCCAAAAACCACAGCAAATAACACAGCCTCTTCGCAGGGCAAACCAACCTCCCCTACTGCAGTAAATTATATAACATAGGTTGTATTGTTAGCACACCGACGCGCCCAATGGAAGTACCAGTGTCCTCTTCTAGGAAGGCTGTCCACAAGGTTTAGGAGTGTGCCCATGGGAATGCTTGACCGTTCTTCCCAAAGAGATTTGTGAGGTTAGGTAGTGATGTTGGACGAGAAGGCCTGGCTTGTAGTCTCCGCTCTAATTCCTTACCAAAGGGGTTCTATTGGGTTGAGGTCAGTGAAGGCAAATCATAAGGCGCCAGCATACTAAGGCATTTTGGACAATTTCATGCTTCCAACTTTGTAGGAACGAGTTGGGGATGGCCCCTTCCTGTTCCAACATGACTGTGTACCAGTGCACAAAGCAAGGTCCATAAAGACATGGATGAGTGAGTATGGTGTGGAGGAACTTGACTGGCCTGCACAGAGTCCTGATCTCTACCCAATAGAACACCTTTGGGATGAATTAAAGCAGAGAGTGTGAGCCAGGCCTTCTCATTCAACATCAGTGCCTGACCTCACAAATGCTCTTCTGGAAGAATGGTCAAACCGTCCCATAGACACACTCCTAAACCATGTGGACAGCCTTCCCAGAAGAGTTGAAGCTGTTATAGCTGCAAAGGGTAGGCCAAATTCAATTTGAACCCTAAGGACTAAGACTAGGCTGCCCTTGGGTGTGTAAAGGCAGATGTTCCAATACTTTTTCAAACATAATAGATTGTGCAAGATTTGCAATGGTGGTGGAATCCTCGTTCACAAAAATGCTGCATTTATATATAATTTGTGTAAAGACCTGATTTATTTTTCCCAACACAGGAAGAGCAGACAACTTTTCGACAGGAAGTTTTGGATTTGAACCAATGACCCCAGGGTTGCTAAGCAGAAGCACTAACCTGTTAGCCACTGTGCTGCCACAATAGTGGAGCCTCCATCTCTGTGATGTCAAACAGTGCTAAGTCCCAGGGGTGCAATAAATTAACCAATGCAGGTGTACTGCTCAGTACTGTGAGCATTCTGCTCTAGAACATCTCCCATTTTGGGGCATTTTGGTTGGTAAGAAGCTGCAATTATTGCTGGTGGGGAAATGTTAAGGCTGATTATAATCCTCGCCCATGGAAAATATATGACACCATTTACAATGGTGGTGGAACCCTCCTACACATAAATACTACATTTAGACATCATTTAGGGAAAGTCCTGAGCCAAGAGCTATGTTTAACAACATTTTTGGCCTTCAAACCCAGGAACGAAGCAATGCTAGGCAGGAGTGTTACCTTGTGAGCCACAGAGATGCTATTTGTAGAGTTCTCTTACACATATATACTGCATTTCTTTGGATATATAGGTGGTGGAATTACATACAGGAGTTATTCGTCTTGATTTATTCTGTGATATTTGTGGTCCTTGGTGGGTGAGTGTACAGTAGTGATGTTACTCTCAGATTTTTGGTAATGAAATTTTTTTGTGATGTTGGTACACATATCACATTTTTGGTCTCAAATTAGGATAATTAGCAATTAAAAAAAAAAAAATGATTCATTTTAAATTTGCAACAGCAATGGTATTGTTTGTGGTTTGTGAAGATAGCTGTATGAGTTTGGGAAAATATTTTTGTGAAATGGACAGCAACAAGTGAAAGACAGAGAAAAATGTATTTTAACAAAACATGAAAGCATGAAATACATGAAGAAACATTGTTGTAGGGACAATTTGTTTGAGAGAAAGATACATTTCATCTCAACATGAAAAGGATTTCTTTAGGAAAGTTACAATTGTACCATTAGAATCAATGGCTAAAACATGCATTGGGCTATATAGCGCGAATTTGCCTTCTCAAGAAGGCATATTAGCCAACACGAATTTGCAAATTTACTATAGCGCCCTCTAAATGCTCAGTTGTGCTGATGAATAGTCCAGAAAAAAGGGGGAATTTGGCTCTTTTCAGACTTTCAATGATATTTCAGGTTATACATCACTTTTTTAAACAATTTAAAAGTGGATCATCATTAAACAAGATACTACATTTTTAAAAACCATTTAGGTGATCATATCATGCCCTAAACATTATTTCCATGTGCAATTCCTTTGCTTCTACCATGACTAGAAACATAGAAACATAGAAACATAGAAAAGTGACGGCAGAAAAAGACTGAGTAGTCCATCGAGTCTGCCCCTTTTTATTTATTTATTTTTTATTTATTTATTTTTTTACATTAACCTTGTTTGACTATGGATTTATGTTTATCCCAAGCATGTTTAAAGCCATTTACTGTTGACTGTCTCACAACCTCTGTTGGTAGTTTATTCCAATCATCAACCACCCTTTCAGTAAAATAATACTTTCTAAGATTAGTTTTGAACTTCCCCCCAGTTAGTTTGAGGTCATGTCCCTGTGTTCTTGATTTTGGTTTCATATTGAAAAGACTGCCCTCCTGAACCTTATTCATCCCCTTGATGTATTTAAAGGTTTCAATCATGTCTCCCCTCTCCCTTCTTTCCTCCAGACTGTACATATTAAGTTCCTGAAGTCGCTCTTGATATGTTTTATCCCCCAGACCTTTCACCATTTTTGTTACCCGTCTCTGAACTCGTTCTATTTTACCAATATC